>OLKM01005560.1:0-16764 GCA_900291075.1 Melanogrammus aeglefinus | reverse complement strand
ACGCATGCACACAGACACTGTGTGCACGTGCCGACTGGTAAAGCCGTGTGCACACAGGGAGCGGCAGCAGCTTCGAATGTGTAAGCATGCACCCAAGTGCGTGTCGTGCAATGCGTCCTGCCCGTGTGCATGCGTCCATGCCGTGTGCATGCGTCATGGGTTCATGCGTCTGCCGTGTGCATGTGTCATGGCCGTGGTGCATGCGTCATGTGCCGTGTCATGCGTATGGCCGTGTGATAGGTAATGCCCGTGTGCATGCGTCATGCCCGTGTCATGCGTATGCGTGTGCATGCGTCCATGCCGTGTGCATGCGTCTGGCCCGTGTGCATGGTCATGCCGTGTGGCATGCGTCCATGCGTGTCATGGTCCATGCCGTGTGCATTGTCCATGGTGTCATGCGTAATGCCGTGTATGCGTCCATGCCGTGTGCAGCGTCATGCCCGTACTCACAGCGTGGCATGAGAGGGGAGTAGGAGGCCAGCAGGCTGAGGAGTATCATATACTGAGAGGCAGCCTGGGAGGGAGAGGGAGCGGCCCTGTCTCGCGATGTCCCGGTGCGGACAGCTCTTCTGTGCATGCTCTCCAGGGCCCAGCCGAGGCCGGGGGCGAGCACCGCTGGCCCCGGAGGAGGAACGGTAGTAGTGCATCTCCTTCTTCAGGGAGAGGCTCGTAGGTGGAGGCCACGCCGTCGCCACTCGACGCAAGGACGTCACCAGGCGCTGTTAAGGGCGGAGCCGGGGGGGTGGGCGGGCAAAGGGGCGGGCCGGGGGGCGGAGCCGGGGCGGCGGGGCGGTTTGATGAGGGTGGGGGAGAGAGGGACATTTCAGAAGGGTGAAATTAAAAGCTGCTGTTTAGTAACAAAGAACCATCTCCTGAGAGGCAGTTTACATTCGTGTAACGAAGGTTGCTAGTCTTGATCCAGCTCTCCTAGTGAGGTGGAGGTGTCCTGAGCAAGAACTTACCCAACTGCTTCATGACGGCTGGCTGTCGGCCTCCCATGGTTGACCGTCGGCCGTCCCGTGTGTCAATGTTGTTTTATTAAACAGATGTAAGTCGTGAGGATAAAAGGTCTGCCAAATGCCCTGGATTGTAATTGCAATTATAATTTAATAATTGAGGAAACCAATTAAGGAGCTGATTTGTTTATAATAACAGGGAAACCAATTTAGGAAGCCTCTTATTTTTATAAACGGAGAAACCAGTGAGAAGCTGCTGAGTCTAATGTACCTCCTATATCGGCTCACCTCTGCAAGTGGCCGCTGTCTGTCCTGGGCGTCGCGCCCGCGACGGCTCCATGTGGGCGTGGCTAAAGGGGCTCGTTAAGGGCGTCGCCGACGGCTCCATGTGGGCGGTGGCCTAATGGGCTCGTAAGGGCGTCGCCCGCCGGCTCCCATGTGGGCGTGGCCTAAGGGTCGTTAAGGGCCGTCGCCCGACGGCTCCATGTGGGCCGTGGCCTAAGGGCTCGTTAAGGGCGTGGTCTGCAGCCTTCCTAAGTCTCCCGGACGGGTCTCGTCGGATAGGGGAGGAGGCGCCCCGTCCTCGTTCCCCGGGGGCTGGGTCGGCCCAGCGGGGGAGGAGCCACCGCGGGGGGGGCCACGCTCATCGGGCCGGGGCGGCGACACCGCGGCGTCCGGCGGCGCGGGCCTCGGGGAGCCGGGCCTTGAGGGAGAGGTCCTGAGGCCCGTGCGGGCGACGCCCCCCTGGCCCGCGGCTCCTCCCCCTCCTCAGTCAGCTCCACCTCCAGGGGGCGTTAGTGGGAGTCGGAAGATGATGACGTGGTCCTCGGGGTCTGTCATGGTGTAGAGCAGCTGGTGGCAGCGGCCGCAGCATCCACGGCGGGGCCCCGGGGCCCGGCCGCCGCCCCGCGGCCCCGGCAGCGCACCAGCTGCAGGCTGTGGGCGAAGCCACACGCACCTGCAGCACGTGGGCGCCCGGCCAGGTGTCCACGCGCCGCGGCGCCAGGAGGCGGCGGGCCGCCGGGAGGAGGGGGGCGGGCTGCCGCGGAGGGGCGGAGCCCAGCAGCCCCAGCTGGGGGCCCGGGCCCCAGGCCCAGACCTCCCGGCTGGGCGGAGAGGGGCGAGGGAGTGGGGTGGGCCCAGGGCCAGCTCCAGGACGGGCGCGCTGTGGGCGGGGCCTGCCAGGGAGCAGGCAGCAGGGCCACGGGGGTGGGGTTGGGGATGGAGGCGGGGCTGCCAGCCCGCACTGCCCCGCCCCGTTGGCGCCCCACATGTGGACGCCGCCGTCCTCCGTCACGGCGCCGCAGTGGGAGGAGCCCGTCGCCACGGAGACCACCCGCCGCCCGCTGAGGGAGGGCTCCAGGGCCGGGGGGCGGGGCCCGGGGGAGGGGGGCTGTTTCCATGGAGACACGCCGAAGCTGTATACCTGACCGCCTGCAAGGGAGAGAGAGAGAGAGAGAGAGAGAGAGAGAGAGAGAGAGAGAGAGAGAGAGAGAGAGAGAGAGAGAGAGAGAGAGAGAGACAGAGAGAGAGAGAGAGAGAGAGAGAGAGAGACAGAGAGAGAGACAGAGACAGAGAGAGAGAGAGAGAGAGAGAGAGAGAGAGAGAGAGAGAGAGAGAGACAGAGACAGAGAGAGGAGAGACAGACAGAGAGAGAGAAAGAGAGAGAGGAGAGAGAGACACGCAGACACGCAGACAGACAGACCACACACACACAGATATGTTGTTGACCCGTCTCTCTCAGGCGTTAATGTAAGGTGAATAAAGTGAAAGAAGAGCAGGGATAGTATTGATGATGTATCAGTGAGTTCATCCAATCAGCTCCCCCCCGGTCCCCTCACCTTCCACCAGCAGGAGGCCGTGCCGGGTCCCCAGGCTCGCCTGGACCACGGGCCGGGAGAGGAGCAGCCTCTCTGGGGTGAGGCTGCGGCATAGCCCCTCCAGGTGGACCAGCCCCCGGTCCCAGGGCCAGCCTCCCGCTCACGGTGGGGGGGGCACAGTGAGAGGGGCCCCCTTATTAGAGGCGGGGGACACAGTGAGAGGGGCCCCTGATTAGGACGGGGGGACACAGTGAGAGGGGCCCTGATTAGGACGGGGGGGGGACACAGTGAGAGGGACCCCTGATTAGGACGGGGGGACGGGACACAGTGAGAGGGATGATTGGCCTGTTTAGGACGGGACACCAGTGAGAGAGGACCCCTGATTAGGCGACGGGGGACGGGGACACAGTGAAGAGGGACCCTGATTAGGACGGGGGGGGGACACAGTGAGAGGGACCCCTCTGATTAGGACGGGGGAGGACACAGTGAGAGGGGCCCGCTGATTAGGACGGGGGGGGACACAGTTGAGAGGAACCCTGATTAGGACGGGGGGGGGACACAGTGAGAGGGACCCCTGATTAGGACGGGGGGGGACACAGTGAGAGGGACCCCTGATTAGGACGGGGGGGACACAGTGAGAGGGGCCCCTGATTAGGACGGGGGGGACACAGTGAGAGGGACCCCTGATTAGGACGGGGGGACGGGACACAGTGAGAGGGGCCCCTGATTAGGACGGGGGGGGACACAGTGAGAGGGGCCCCTGATTAGGACGGGGGGGGACACAGTGAGAGGGACCCCTGATTAGGACGGGGGGGCGGGACACAGTGAGAGGGGCCCCTGATTAGGACGGGACACAGTGAGAGGGACCCCGATTAACTTTAGGAACGGGGGGCGGACACAGTGAGAGGGACCTGATTAGGACGGGGGGGGGGACACAGTGAGAGGGACCCCTGATTAGGACGGGGGGGACACAGTGAGAGGGACCCCTGATTAGGACGGGGGGGGGTGAGTGAATGTTTGGTGTTTGAGGGGGGGTTGGTGAGTGCGTGAGTGAGTGAGTGAGTGAGTGAGTGAGGGGGGGTTGGTGAGTGCCGTGAGTGAAGTGAGTGTAGTGAGTGAGTGAGTGAGGTGAGTGAGTGAGGGGGGGGTTGGTGAGTGAGTGAGTGAGTGTTTGTGGGGGGGGTTGGTGAGTGAGTGAGTGAGTGAGTGAGTGAGTGAGTGAGTGAGTGAATGAGTGAGTGAGTGAGTGAGTGAGTGTTTGTGGGGGGGGTTGGTGAGTGAGTGAGTGAGTGAGTGAGGTGAGTGAGTGAGTGAGTGAGGTGGTGAGTGAGGTGAGTGGTGAGTGAGTGAGTGAGTGAGTGAGGGGGGGGTTGGTGAGTGAGTGAGTGAGTGTTTGTGGGGGAGGGGTTGGTGAGTGAGTGAGTGAGTGAGTGAGTGAGTGTTTGTGGGGGTGGGTTTGTTGAGTGAGTGAGTGAGTGAGTGAGTGAGTGAGTGAGGGGGGGTTGGTGGAGTGAGTGAGTGAGTGAGTGTTTGTGGGGGGGGTTGGTGGGTGAGTGAGTGAGTGAGTGAGTGAGTGAGTGAGTGAGTGAGTGTTTGTGGGGGGGGGTTGGTGAGTGAGTGAGTGAGTGAGTGAGTGAGTGAGTGAGTGAGTGAGTGAGTGAGTGAGTGAGTGAGTGAGGGGGGGGTTGGTGAGTGAGTGAGTGAGTGAGTGAGTGTTTGTGGGGGGGGGTTGGTGAGTGAGTGAGTGAGTGAGTGAGGGCTGCACCATACATCGATACTCTCACGCATGATATTCAGACGCCCAAAGCATGCGTACAACTAATCTTCAAGATGAGCAAAAAGAAGAGTTAACTCCAAAGACAACAAAGTCAGGCGTGGGGAATTATTTTGGTTACAGAAAAGAAAAGGAAAATGGGAGGGAGACAAAATATCGCAGTAGGGTGCCGACTTTGGGATTTAATGTCCGGTTGCCATAGCTACAGTCAGGGTAAACTAATAACCAGCGGTTTGTTTCTCTCCCTGATGTCTGTTTTCTGTTCAAATCAAAAAGGAATTTTCCATGGGAAATTATTCATCTGCTTTTCTTTGAAATATGTAATAAAGTTGTATGTGCAACAAATGATATCATCCTTGGGTGAGTTGTGCATCGGTTCGGTGTGTTTGGTTGCCATACCATGGAAGCTATTGAGCAGAAAGCCGTTGAATGAATGGAGTCATTTATCGATGGCCCCACTGTGTAAAGCAGGCCCTCAGGAGCCAGCGGGGGTCCCTTTGGGGTCCCTTGGACGGACTGATAGCACGGCAGGAACCCAAATGAAGATGACAATATCGGTTTCATATCCAGCAACAGCTAACCTCGCCACGGCACAGCGGTCATGTGACCTTCCAATGCCACCTTCAAAACGAGTTTCCGGGAGGCTCAGACCTTAAGCTCGGAGGACAGGGAACACTCTGTTGGGTCAGAGATTTCCCTCAGAGTTTCGTGCGGAAGTAAAGCAACCCGAACCCTCAGAGATCACGTCACAACAATGGCTGCCCATTTCATTGATGGGCTAAAGTTCAACTTGCAGCAAGCACTAAGAGGCGAATTTTAACACCCATTTCTAACATTTTGAATGACGATGCATTATAACTTACAATTATAAACATCACTGATAAATTCTCCCTCGTGTTCAACCATCGCAAGCAGTCCTAATATTAACTGATTCATCTTTCATAGAGATGATGAACCGCAAATAGGTCCCTGCGGGCTTCCGTACTTGTAGTTGTTATGAAGTCTAATCTTACAAACAATCAGTTTTACGGTTTTATGTCATTGCCTACGAGCTTCTGAGGGGCGTTTCCTCAACACTCTTATTTTGGAAGAAGAGGGTTTACGCAAAGATACATAAGAGTTTCTGTACCTCCGAGATGTTTCAAAGGCAGCACAAGAACCCCTTTCTAGGGATGAATGAGTGAAAGAGGAGTCACCCCCACCATTAGACACTTACACAATAACCCCTTTCTAGGGATGAATGAGTGAAAGAGGAGTCACCCCCACCATTAGACACTTACACAAGAACCCTTTTCTAGGGATGAATGAGTGAAAGAGGAGTCACTCACCTGTTCTTCACCGACTCCATCAGTGGGATTGCTCCGTCGGCATGACAACGCTGTCGTTCACCCCGGCGGGGATGAGCTGATGAAGGTCAGTAAGCCTAATGGTTCAATACCAGTATAGAGTGTCAGTCCCAGTATAGAGTGTCAGTCCCAGTATAGAGAGTAAGTCCCAGTAGAGAGTCAGTCCCAGTATAGAGTGTCAGTCCCAGTATAGAGTGTCAGTCCCAGTATAGAGTCAGTCCCAGTATAGAGAGTGTCAGTCCCAGTATAGCTAGTGTCAGTCCCAGTATATAGTGTCAGTCCCAGTATAGTGTCAGTCCCAGTATAGAGTGTCAGTCCCAGTATAGAGGTGTCAGTCCCAGTATAGAGTGTCAGTCCAGTATTAGAGTGTCAGTCCCAGTTATAGAGTGAGTGTCAGTCCCAGTATATAGAGTGTCAGTCCCAGTATAGAGTGTCAGTCCCAGTATATAGAGTGTCCAGTCCCAGTATAGAGTGTTCAGTCCCAGTATAGAGAGAGTCAGTCCCAGTATAGAGTGTCAGTCCCAGTATATAGTGTCAGTCCCAGTATAGTGTCAGTCCCAGTATAGAGTGTCAGTCCCAGTATAGAGTCAGTCCCAGTATAGAGTCAGTCCCAGTATAGCTAGTGTCAGTCCCAGTATAGAGTCAGTCCCAGTATAGCTAGTGTCAGTCCCAGTATAGAGTCAGTCCCAGTATAGAGTGTCAGTCCCAGTATAGAGTGTCAGTCCCAGTATAGAGAGTGTCAGTCCCAGTATAGCTAGTGTCAGTCCCAGTATAGAGTGTCAGTCCCAGTATAGCTAGTGTCAGTCCCAGTATAGAGTGTCAGTCCCAGTATAGAGTGTCAGTCCCAGTATAGAGAGTGTCAGTCCCAGTATAGAGAGTGTCAGTCCCAGTCAGTGTCAGTCCCAGTACACCACAGTGTGTTTAGTTCATTCCCAGTGCTGCATGTGGTCCAACTGGTTGTGACACTGGTCCCTTTACTCTGCTGACGTCACACGTTAACGCTGGTGACGCGGTGTGCGCATCTCCGGCCTCAATACATCAATTAAACCGTCATTTAAAAGTCATTAATGACTCATCAGCGCCCTAGTAGGAATTAATTGGGAGGAAAAACGCAGCGTTTATAGGGAAGGAGAGACCTCCTGCAACCAGTGTTGCCAGATTGGGCGGGAAATCTGGCCCAATCTGGCAACACCGGCTGCAGGTAGCGTTAGCCACCTAGCTCCCCGTCCTCAGAGCCCTAAAGGACCGCCCTAATGGCTCCTCTCCGGCACTACGGTGCCGTGGGTCGGCGGGGGTGAACGGCACTCACCGGGACGCTAGGGGTCCATGACCGGGTGTTTCGTGGGGTCCAGGGGGGGTCTGTCTGTTTGTCTGTCTGGCTGTCTGTCTGTATCAGCTGGCTAACCCGAACCCTCTGACGGCGCGCTGCCGTGTTGTTGTGGAGCGACGGCAGCGCGGAGCGGTCAAATCACACGAGGTTCTAGGAAACGCGAATTACTAAACTGTCAGCGAGAGATCATTCGCTGTTGAAACAATGTTGCGTGTCTTCTCAAGTACCTCCAACGGATGGCTATAAAAAACAAAACGTTGTCGACAAGGAAATAAAAAAAAAAGAAATAGTATAATAAAATGCAGACGAGACACCTGGCGATGATGTCCGGCTGCAGCCATGTTCTACAGGCTGCAGCCCAGGGCCAGATTAACGCTTCGCTACCTGGGCAACATTATTCAAGGGCCCCATGATCACGACCCCAGTATCACTATAATCTAAATTCCAGTGATATACAGTAAATATACTCAATACTTCAATATCTAACTGTCGTCAAGTACATTTTGATGTACAGATGTGCAAATGCTCATAGAACTACAAATGCACCACTATGTCCTCTTGTCAAAGCCACTCACTCACATATGATGCTATGAAAACAAAACACATCAGCATCAGTATAATCTGGCAAAAGTGTCCTCCATTTTCCACAAAAAAATAAATAAGCAATCACTTTCAAAGCATCCAATATTTATTTAACAACACTTAGAATCAAGTCATATTTTGGTCCTCAGCTCATTTAAAACAGAAATCACTTTATTACCTCAGAATTCAACAGGACAATCAAGTTATAGTGCAATATAGACATTTTGAACTCTGACAGTTTTCTCTCAACAACAATAAACTATTTACAGCAAGGAGCCACCACAAGGAAATAAATAAAATGCAGAATCATCTGCTCAAATAAACATTTTGGTCCTAAGATCATTTTAACCTGTTTTAAAGCAGAAAACAACCTGTCACATCAAAATTCAATAAGACGGGCAAGGGTTAAACATTTTAGTGCAACATAAACATCTGGAAATCTCAGTCAGTTTCTCTCAATTAGACAGGACAAAAAGAAATGCTACATAATCTGGCAAAATACACAATTTTAATTCTAAATAATGGGGAAGTGCATTTTTAAATTTGAAATGCCTGGTTTCATTTGGAACATCTTACACTGGCATTTTTCTGGACTTTGAATGTGCAAACTGTTACTGTACAGTATCTTCAAAATCAAGGGCACTAACAAGTTCATGTTCAATGGTCAAGAGAGAAAGTGCAGAGAGCCGTGTCTGTGACATCGTGGTCCTCAGCTCATTTTTAACTCGTTTCAACACAGAAAATGTTCTCTCACCCTCAAAGTTTGACACAGGCAATGTTAAAAACAGTCTTAGTGCCACATAAACATTTGGAAATGTTGTCTTAAGTCCATGTCTCTCAAGAGCTTGCAGCAGCTGTACAGGTGAAACCTCATTCTGCACAAAGTGCTTGAACTGAATAAGTTCATCTGACAAGGAACTATCCAGATCTGTTGGATAGGTGGAGCTCAGCTTAGCAGCTCTTTCACGCACATCACAATCACTGCAGTCCCTCTCAAATAAAACTCCAAAGAGGTCACACACATGTGTGTAGGCTTCGATGCGCTTGGATAGGCACGAACAAAGTCTGTCAATGATGACATAATATGTTTCAACCTTAAATCTCTGACTACTATCAGTAAAAGCTACTACGCTGTCATCACCAGACTCGTCTGCAAATTTCTTTCTTTTTCTCACACGTCGAGTGTCAAACTGGTAGTTTTGTGTGGCACTAACAGCGCGTGCGGATTCTTCGAGCTCTGCAAACTGTTCTCGCAGAGTGCCAACATATGAATGCAGTGACTGCAAAAGGCCAAGAGCAGTAGCTAAATCCATATCACTTTTTTGGAGTTGGTTACTTGTTGCCTTAAATCTATGCAATACACGGTCCCACAACATAGTCATTATTACTGTCTCAAGTTTGTCAAGTTTTGTGACCAATGCAGCAGCTTCAAGTTTGGTTTGTGTTTTCTCATCACAGTCTGAAGCTATTTTGGCTAATGTATCTCTAATTGCCCCATAATTTTCATTGAGAGCTTTTGTGGAGTCTGCTCTACAACTCCATCTAGTGGTGCTGAGGGATTTTAGAGTGTATTTAATGTAATGTTCGCTGTTATGGAAAACTGTATTCCAGCGATGTGTTGATGCGCTGCAAAATGTATACATAGACTGCAACAGGTCAAAAAAAGAGTTAACCTCTTCACAGCAATTATCAATGCAGTTAACACCTACGAGGTTCAGCGAATGGGCAGCACACGGTGTATAATGAATTAATGGGTTTTGTTTTTTCAAGTGCGCCTGAAGCCCGCTGTATTTGCCAGACATATTGCTAGCATTATCGTAACTTTGGCCACGGCAGTTTGACAAGTCTAACCCCAAGCCTCGCACCATTTCAATCACAGATTCAGCTAGGCTTAAACCTGTGTGGCTGTGGATGGGCTCAAACCCAATGAATCTTTCCACTACTCTGCCATCTGCACTGACAAAACGAAAAACAAATGTAAGCTGATCTACGTGTGCTAAATCTGGTGTTGAATCAACGATTACAGAGAAATATTTAGCGTGTCTGATTTCCTCTGCTATCACTTGCTTAGTTTTGTCACCCATTAATGAAATAAATTCTTCACACACAGTTGAGGACAGGTACGATGGTTTACCTCTACCCTTATTGCCGCGCTTCTCAAGGTGCTCCTTTAAAAAGGGGTCAAACTCCGCTATCAGTTCAAGCAGTCCCAAATAGTTCCCATTGTGCGCGGAGCCGAGCAGTTCGTTGTCGCCTCGAAATGGCAGTCCTCTCGCTCCAAAAAATTTTATATAACAGCAGCAACCACACGTCTAAGGACTTTCTTTCCAGTACTTCTGTTCTGCCTCACACTGTCGAGCAAGAGAAGCGTCCACTCTGCATGCGAATTTAGACCTGTGCAATAAAGAAAGCATGTTTTGTCTGTGTTCTGCACTCTTTTCGTGACTCACTAATCCTCTCTGGATGTTTCCAATCACAGAATCCGCTGATAAATCCATGCTTTTGGGATGACAGTAGTTTGCAGGCATAGCAATAAACCGATCCAGTTGATGGCGAGTAAAGAAGCCATTCCCTTGGCACAGTTTCGTTGTTTGGGAGACGGCAATGAAGCAAATCGTTGGTGAGGGAGCGTGTCCTACTCCCAAGACCGGACTCCCTTACCGATGCAGGATACTTAGCAGCCCGGTTCTGGAAACCTGCAGGCCCTCGGTAGATCGCCTCTTCCCGGAGCTGCTCCGTAACGGGCCCCCACAGTGCAGGATCCCCAGGGAGTAGAAACGTTGAGGTACAGGGGCTGCTCGCAGACTCGACGAGCAGCTCAGATGTAGGTGAGACTGGAGACCCATCACCACTTCCCTCAACGGTCGCACTCGCAGCAGAATTCGCGCCGTCGGTTGAAAATGTTGCCGGTGTCGGTGTCAGATTGACTCGGGCTGCCAGATTGACTCGGGTTCCTATGCGCATGCGCGACACTAGCGCCTACAGATCACGTATCGACGCATACACCGGTAAGTAGGTTAACGATGAAATTAAACATACGTTGTATAACATGACCGTTTTTTTGATAAGATTAAACTGAAATATTCATTTAATGTTTAAAGTATTATTAAATAAATATTTAATTAACAGGTTTAAAACCGGGGTTAAACCTTGCTAAACTATAAATTTGTATAAAATAAAATGTAATTTAACCTTACATAATGAGAGATAACTACTATAAACCTAACGTAACAACTCATTTTAAACCTTGCAGAACGAGAAATAAATCGATCTATCTATGGAGCCCACTGGCTAAGCTATAAGCTATCGCGATATTTGCGTTGCCGTAGCGCGGTATCTATGGTGACGACGTCACGTTTCTATACGTCATCTGTAGGCGCCCGAGTGATGCGCATGCGCAGTAGGAACCCGAGTCAATCTGGACCAGTCACCATGACGTCAATCTGACACCCACACCGGTCGCTCTTCGCTCTCTGCGCTGTGAACATTAGCTAGCACACACCAGTGAAGAAATCTCCTGGCTAGCTGAGCTGTCCGCTCGTTTTGGCGGAAGCTTCTTTAGCACAGAACGGTTGGTAACGTTGATGGCTGGAGTGAAGAAATTACCTATTTTCTGTATATATTTTTAATATTTCTGCGTTTCTGATGTCCTTCTCCTTTTTTAATTTCCGTTTAGCGCTTCCGCTTAGCTTCTCCATTTTTACATTTTTTGAGTCACGTAGACGCGCTTGACGCCGTACACCCGCGCTCAGTGCACGTTGATTTGCGTCACCTTTTACCCGCCTTATACGGGCTGACCAATGAGGAGAGGGCCTCAGCTCACGATCACAATCACGGGCCTCTGACCAATGAGGAGAGAGGTCTCAGCTCACGCAGACGCAGTGACAGGCAGGTGCAGGGTTTATGGTGCGGTGCAAAAGACTGTAGGTGCAGCGAAACGGCTCTGGTGGACCATTTAACCTTAATAGCGAGAGATATACCAGTATATTTTGCATATGCCCTCACTCACTGCCCTGGCCCTTTAGAGGTCGCGACCCCTGGGCAATTGCCCCAGTTGCCCATATGGGTTAATCCGGCCTTGCTTGCAGCCGGACATCATAGGGATCCGGACCAGGCCGTGCTCTCGGTTTTTACACAGTAAACTTGAGATAAGACGGTGAAATCACCGGGCGTGCCAAGCTGCGACTAAACCGGCTCGGCAGTGTAAAAAGGCCGATACATCATCCTGCCCAACAATATGGGCAGGATGTAGACCAAGCTCTCCTAATCGGGTCAGCAATAGCCGTGTGTCAATGCCCAGCCTCTGCGTTTGAATGATACTGAATGAATGGAACGCTGCATGTTTAATGTTTACACCAAAGATTCTAGACTGGAGAGTGCGCGCCAATCAATGAAACTGTGACGCAAATAAGCACGTAAAGCTGTAATATATGCACATAGCCACAAGGGAGCAGGACCAAACATATAGGCTGTAATAACTGCACATAGCCACAAGGGAAGCAGGACCAAACATATGAGGTGTAATAACTGCTCATGACCACAAGATAGACGCATCACAACACATATAAGGAAGCCAGAGGTGGGCTCTCAAAACCGTAGCCAATCAGAGGACGTACTACGTCATATAGGCCACGCCTACTCCATATCTTTACAGAGCAGGACCCCGTTGAGGGGAGAGATTCTCTACAGCAGGGGTCTCAAACTCAACTTACCTGGGGGCCGTTGGAGGTAGAGTCTGGGTCAGGCTGGGCCGCATCAAGTATTCCACAAAAAAAGTAGCACAACTGACCCAATCTAAGATAATGACCGGGCTATAATCAGGTCACGTTGGCTATGTAATCGCTGACTACACGGGACATTTCATAGCATTTGATCTCCAACAGGCCAAAGGGTGAATTTTCAGTTGTATCAAACACAACCCCGTCAGGAGATGACCCTAACCAGGGAGCATCAGGGTGAATGACAAAGCCACAAGGCCAGTAACTGCTGTTCTTTTACCCGACAATACTCCTGAATGGCAACAGGCTCCAATGCCAGGCCCCTCTTCATTGATGCTGTTTGAGCCACACCCGTTCTGCTGAGCTTCTGTGACCACGGACATGGGGCAAATTCTCCCTGAAGCGGGAAGATTTTGATCCTACTCTTCCGGACTCCGGTGCCACTCTACACAGAGACACTCTGCTGTCTCACTTGCAGCAACCTCTATTTTTTCCTGGCCGTTCCTCCAATGAAGGTTTCTAGAGATTGCAGGTGTAGCTGCTGCTGGGAGAATGCACCACAAAGCTGGAGCAGCTAGTAGGCTCCACCTGTAACCATCTAGAGGTAGAGGTGGTGGTGGAGGGGCATCTGGGTGGACAAGCACAATCCGGCTCACAGACACTGGGTGCTGGTAGGAGATGGGACTGCCTCCCTGAACTTAACCAAATGCTGAGTCAACCAGTGGGACATCAGCACAGATTGCCATGGTGGTGATGAGTGGTGCAATGTCCGCTGAAAAATCCACTTTAAGGACGTCAGGATCAGGCAGCTCCCCCCTCACTGCTTTGTAAAGTGTGCTCCTGCGTGGAATTTCATTTCATAATTCGAATTAGAAAGAATAATTTTACATTGAAAGACAATCACAGGTTATAACGTAAGACATAATTACCTTACACCATTAGCAACAGTCCTCTGCTTTGGCTTGGTTGACGGCGTCAGAAACCGGAAATGCGTGTGATAGCTCCACTGTCCCACAAAGACCGGACGCTGTAGACCGTTCATCTTACGCAACTAGCCAAGTGGCCCCGGGCCGTAGATGTTTGAGACCCCTTGCTCTAGGGGCAGGGCACCCCTCGATTGCTCTGAACACCTTAGCGTCGCTCCCTGGCGTCGTGTATAAATACGATTCCCCTCCTCTTGCCTTCATAGTTACCATACCGAAACTGGCCAAATAAAGGTGCGAGGTAAAAGCGATCCTGACTCGAGTACCTATTTCCTCTTAATTAAATCTCTCATAACAATATACCTTTACGTGAATCAGATGAGTCGGCTCTGTGCTCTCGCTCCGAGAATAAGAGTCATGAGTCTTTTCTAGTATCACATCCTCACAATATAAAGAGTGGCACTGGTAATTCTCTTTTTTGGCCATTTGCTAAATTACTTGAAATTTCCTATCATAAACCACTTAACAGCCACTGAGTTAGAAGTACTGACATGAGAATTAACAAGTCCAATCATCTGTGGAATGGGCAGCGGCCTCGAAACAAACTCCCGCCAATATATTCAGCAGGAGGCCCACCGAGGTTTGGCATTGGATCTAGTAAGAGGTACTCGTCTCCAAGGCGGTCATCACGTGCTCCCCTGCTCCCCGCGCGTGACCCTTCGTGGCTCGTACTCATAAGGCTCGTAGAATCCCAAGAGTGCTAGCTTTGCTGGTTTCTGTTGTATAATTTCTCTGCTGTAAGCCTACTGGAGCTAGCTACACTAGCTAATCCATGCATTAGGACCTGTCAAGACTAACTCAGAAGACACCCTAAACTCCAACCTAGGCTAGCCTGGCTCGCTCATCGCTGCATCTGTGTTTGCGCTCGTGCATGATAGCGCGTCCAGGGTACTATTGGAATGGGTGGAGTTCAGACGTCAGCGTTGAAGGAGAGGGGGTAAGGACCAGTTTTAAGTATATTGAGTATTTTCAAAATCTGCCCTGTGCGTTTCGCAAAATCCCATACCCAACCTTGTTATATTGATTTTGAATTTCCCCTTATACACGAGAGTAGAAAGAATAAATGCTACTGAACACATAGAATTTATGTGAATAGACTATCTCAGAGTCCAAATAAATATCCTGACTCACGTTTATTTTAATGCATAAATATTCAGTGCTTAGAAGGTTCAATGGCTTTTTACTCTCTTCAAAACACCGATGGTTACGATTTACTTTCCGCATTAACCGATCCACAAAACCCTCAGAGGATAAAATAGATGGCTCCCAGCTCGCATCGTCTTCTTCTGATTCCGATGCACTGTTGTCTTAAAGTACCCTAGTGCCCCCCATGTTCCCCCTTCACTGTTCCAGGTGCGCTGCCCAAATGAATGCGCTTTAACATCATTTTGCTCTAAAAGTTGTTACTCCCTATCTTAATTGCTTCACAAAGATAATTCACCTCTCTCATCAGTTGAGACGAGTGAAACTCGTCTTTGAAACATGTTATTTCCCAAACCAAACGGCATTATGAGAAACATGGACTGGCTTTGAAGCAAGGGACCACTCATTTATCACAACATTTAATTCCAAAAAATATAATGAGTCGTTTTTGCAAAGGAAGTTAACACACTCTGCGAACTAGCAGGCAGGCCTACCTGGACTAACCAGTCGTCTCTGGCTTTCGTACCCCCCCCACCCCTGAAAAGAACTGCCACTCATGTATTCTATTTTCAACTCCACAACCAACATCCATGCGTCGTACTTTAGCTGCCCCGTGACCCCCTCCGTCATGCGTCCAGTTTACTGGTCACGACCTCACTCCGTGTTGTCTGGGATGAAGGCTCGCTCAACGCTCCCTGGTCCCCTTTGGCTCTCGCGCTCGAGGTCTGCTGATTTATCGAGTCATGTATTCATTATCTCATCGACAACTCGAAATTAAGTATTTCATACTCAGTTATCAATAATTTAGGAGTTATTGTGTTCTATTGTGTGTGGTTAGGAATAACGGATATTACAGCGTCCAGCAACCGCTCCTCTCCCTCTCCCCCCATAAATCCCCTTCTGCCGTTCATACACTCCCCCCTCCTCCGTCAACACCCCTCCTCACCCCCTTCCCCTCTCCCCCCCGGCCCCCTCAGTTCAGTCGTAGGAATGAACTGAGGGTGCGAGTGTGAACATGCGCAGCATATAACCTAAGAATTAGCAATAGCTGTACGCTCAAAAGAGCTCATTGTGACAGAGTAAGCAATATCAGAATTTTTATTATTTTTTGATTTGCAATGACAACAAAATAGAGAAACAAACACTATGCTGAGCGCCGCACAGAGAAGGACTCTCAGGCTTTTTTAGCTGAGGACGGTTCAAGGGAGGATGGGGCGACAGTTGGTCTGTACGTTAATCCAGAACGAGCTTATCAACGTTCAGTCCCCCTCGTCAAATCATCGGTGAACATTCAAACCTAGAAGGACTACGAAGCAAACGAAGGTTTATACTCCGCTTACCAGAACCATCACAGCTGGGGTACGGAACCAGATTCAGAGGATCACAGATGACTCATACTATAACTGTTTTTTCCCAGAATTTCACGCCAAAAACATCCCCAGATAGAACCGTCAAGCTGCATTCAGACGCACTTGAGTAGTAACATAATCCTTTTGACACGTTTTTCAATTGAAATCCTGTTTGAATTAATTAATTAGGCAGATGAACTCGTAATTAGCTAGACCTTTTTTAAATCCAAGTCCCCTGTAATGTAATTAATTAGACAGAGTCCAACAATAGTTAATTAGTCTCATAGTGTTTTCAATTTAAGTCCCCTTAATTCATTAATCGCGTATGTTTCATTACCAACTGCGTACAGTGAAAGACGCTAAACTCTCCAAGCTTGCTACAACGGATGAAATTTACGAAACAGACTCTAAAAAGAGAGAAGAACAAAAAGCAGAGCAGGTGACAGAGATGATAGACAAGATAAACGCGAAGAGAGGAGCACAGAAAGACCAGGAGACAGTATAACAGATGAGAGAGAAACAGAGAGACAGCAGCGTAAGAAGAGAGAGCGACGAGAAAACCAAGACAGAAGCCAGCGAGAAGTTGAGCGAGACGAGAGAGAGAGAGACGAGATAGAGATAGGCGTGAGAGGAGAGAGAGAGATTGAGAGAGAAGAGAGCAAAGACTCAGAGAGAGCTACCGCAGAGAGAGAGAGAGAGAGGAGAGAGAAGAGAGAGAGAGAGAGAGAGAGAGACGGAATAGAGTGAGAGCGGTAGAGAGAGA
>OLKM01005559.1:0-16768 GCA_900291075.1 Melanogrammus aeglefinus | reverse complement strand
TCCTGTAATGGTAGCCGGGACTTTTTCTTCACGTGTTAAGAGCTAATGTCTTGTGTTCCAACACTGAGCCCAACAGGCCGCTGCAACGTTTTATGACAGACATATCACTGACAATAGCACAAGGCAACATTACTTTGTGCGGGCGAAACAACTAACACATCCGTGGGCACAAATCATTATTGTTAAAGACTTTAACTGCAGCCGTTAAAGTTCAGTTCCTGATCGTGAGAGCAACAATAAAGCCTGTGAGGCAAGAACGCATTCATTGAGCGAGCACATAAAGTGAAGCAGAACACAACTTGACACCCCGCTGCAACGCCACAAATGCTGTCTTTGGCTCTCTTGTGTTTTCCCTGCTCGCATGCTGATATTTTTTTCTCCTCTCACACAACCAGTACATAATATTTGGAATAAAACTTCTCAATACAAAACACCTAGATGCAACTTAATACAAGGGTGTTACAATACAATACACAATATACTACAATAACATGTCCATACTTAAATATACAAATTGAAACTTTTCAAACCCTTACAAAACAACTATTCAAATACCATACATTTTAACACGCTATTATACAATAAGATAAGGATCTAATATATTGCCGAATATATTTTTGTTAAATTATTTAAACATCTCTAATAAAATATTTCAACACAATTCTTTCATAATGTTAAAGTAAATTGAATTATTTTAAACCCAGTTTCTTGTTATCTTTTGTATTTTTAAAACAATGTCGTATTTTTTTTGTTTGAAGGCTGAACGGGCTGTGATCTGTCAGAGAGATGCTGTGAAGCTCTGGCCTCAGTTCTTCAGCTCCAACTCCTCTAGTCTGAGAGAGGCTTGGACCTGAAGTACGCCAATGATCTGCAGGATTCAGGAAAAAAAGGGGGTTTGGGGGGGGAAAAAACAAAGCCCTTGGCCCTTTTTTTCCCTCTGCTGGACTGGGGAAGTCCCCAACTGACACTGGAAACCCCTCAGGTCAGTTTTTTACTCATGTGAAAAACAGTGGACTTTAAATAAATTTTGTTTCAAAAGTCAGAGTTATGATTGTTAATGAAATGAATTTTTGATGGCAAGTTTCTGACATGTTCTATTTTTGTGTGTAAAGGCTCAATGGCTGTGATCTGTCAGAGAGATGGCTGTGAAGCTCTGGCCTCAGTTTCCTCAGCGCCAACTCCTCTAGTCCTGGAGAGAGCTGACCTGAGTAAACCACTGGATTCTGCAGGATTCAGGAGTGAAGCTGACATCTCTGCCTGGACTGGGAGTCACACTGTACACTGGAACCCTGCAGGTCAGTGGTCAGCCTCTTCTTCAAACTGGTTATTCCAGCTTCCAGTAAAGTGGCTTGTGCCTGCCCTGATGCATTTTCTGTTTGTCTTTCCCTGCTGATAAAACACTCCCTGGTTCTACACAATGTTAGAACCTGTGAAGAAACGGTCTCAGCGTACCAAACACAGCAGACTTCTCCTGACTCTAACCAAACAATATCTCTTTGAGTTGGAGATATTGAGAAAGGAAGCAATTTGTTTAAGATCCTGCTCACATCAAGTGAAGAAGTTCTGCCTGACTATATGATGTCATCTCCCCACTTCCTCTTCCTGTTCTCAGACAGGGTGACACAGCTTTGTCTCCATGAAGTATCAATAAAGCTTTTACTTGGAATGTATACACTTTATAAATGTGGTTATTTTAGTAGAAAATACTCTCAATCAGATACAATAAATGGTGTGTGTGTGTGTGTGTGTGTGTGTGTGTGTGTGTGTGTGTGTGTGTGTGTGTGTGTGTGTGGTGTGTTGTGTGTGTGTGTGTGTGTGTGTGTGTGGTGTGCAGGTTGTTCTGGCTGCCTGGTCACACAGGAAGGCCTGTTCTTCTCTGGCCTCAGCTCTGAGCTCCAACCCTCCCATCTGAGAGAGCTGGACCTGAGCTAACAATCACCCAGGAGACTCTGGAGCTGCGCCTGCTCTCTGCTGGACATGGAGGATCCACGCTGGAGACTGGGACACTCTCAGGTATGGAGAGGAACAGCTCACCACTCAGGGACAAAGTCTCCTTCAAGGATTCCAGCTGCTGCTAGATGAAGTTGTTTGAAGAGAACAGCTGTCACTCATGTTGTGTACAGGGCACGTTGGAACTATTGTTTGGGGGGGTGCTGGAAATTGGCCAGCGGTGGCGGGTGCAGCACTATCCTATCAACACGGCAGTAGAACTACTGGTTAGAATCACAGGTTAACCATTGGTACCAGATACTGCGCGCGAGCGCAGCATTGTCTATCTGCTTGCCGGGTGCTGCTTGCACAGCATTGTGGTTTATCTCATTTTCATGGCGCCTCCAGCATAGCATGCACTGTCATCGGTTCAATACACATGAGCTTGGGTTTTGATTTTTTAGAACCACGTGACCACCCAACTGTTTGTGTGGTTTGCCGCAAATCAACATCAATCCAAAATAAATTAAAAAATAAACAGATATGCCGGGTGTGTGTTCATGTGATCGGCGATAGTGTAGGGCCTATTAAGAACAGTTAGTGGCGTTCAGAGCGCAGACAGAATGCTAGGTCTTACTGTAGGCTACTGAGGAAATCACACACACACAACGTTACACATTACTTCTATTTAAGTAACAATATTTATTATTCTCTAGGCTACTTTGGCTGCTCCAACTCAAGTCAGCCCAGCCAGGCGATAGTTAAGTTTAGGTTTTCACTCCCGCATTTTCTGACACAAAAATAAGCAGAACATTAAGTTTGAACAGTGTCCTGTGTTTAACCAACAAAAATCCAATTCAGTAATACATCCTTAACAGGGAACACATCAGAGAGAGGTTTACTTTACAGAACATCTCCTAACTTTAATTCTCTTAGAATTCACTGGAGGCCAACCAAACTATTTTACCAAACTGGAAACACAACAATGAACTATTGGCTATATCTATTCACTGAAACAGAAAAACTATAACAATCACAATAACATTATTTCAAATTAGCATGTGCCTCCTCTACTGTCAATCATAAACCTTATTACAAATTAGCCATGTGCCTCCTCTACTGTCAATCATAACATTATTCAAATTAGCCATGTGTTTCTCTACTGTCATTTCATAACATTATTCAAATTAGCCATGTGCTTTCATCTACTGTCAATCATAAACATTATTCAAATTAAGCCATGTGCTCCTCTACTGTCAATCATAACATTAATCACAAATTAGCATTGTGCTTCTCTACTGTCAATCATAACATTATTCAAATTAGCCATGTGGTCCTCCTACTGTCAATCATAACATTATTTCAAATTAGCCATGTGCTTCTCTCTACTGTCCATCATAACATTATACTTCAAATTAGCCATGTGCTCCTCTCTACTGTCAATCATAACATTATTCAAATTAGCCATGTGCTCTCTAACTGTCAATCATAACATTATCAAATTAGCATGTGCTCTCTACTGTCAATCATAACATTATTCAAATTAGCCATGTGCTTCTCTACTGTCAAATCATTAACATTATCAAATTAGCCATGTGCTTCTCTACTGTCCAATCATAACATTATTCAAATAGCATGTGCTCCTCCTACTGTCAATCATAACATTATTCAATTAGCCATGTGCTTCTCTACTTGTCAATCATAACATTATTCAAATTAGCCATGTGCTCCTCTTAACTGTCAATCATAACATTATTCAAATTAGCCATGTGCTTCTCTAACTGTCAATCATAACATTATTCAAATTAAGCCATTGTGCTTCTCTACTGTCAATCATAACCATTATTCAAATTAGCCATGTGCTTCTCTACTGTCAATCATAACGTTATTCAAATTAGCCATGTGCTTCTCTACTGTCAATCATAACATTATTCAAATTAGCCATGTGCTTCCTCTACTGTCAACCATAACATTATTCAAAAGTTAGCCATGTGCTTCTCTACTGTCAATCATAACATTATTCAAATTAGCCATGTGCTTCTCTACTGTCAACATAACATTATTCAAATTAGCCAATGTGCTTCTCCTACTGTCAATCATAACATTATTTAAAATTAGCCATGTGCTTCTCTACAGTCAATCATAACGTTATTCAAATTAGGCATGTGCTTCTCTACTGTCAATCATAACATTATTCAAATTAGGCCAATGTGCCTCCTCTACTGTCAATCAAACATTATTCAATTAGCCATGTGGCTTCCTGCTACTGTCAATCATAACATTATTCAAAATTACGCCATGTGCTTCCTCTACTGTCAATCAATTAACATTATTCAAATTAGCCATGTGCTTCTCTACTTGTCAATTCATAACATTATTTCAAAATTAGCCCATGTGCTTACTTCTACTGTCAATCAATAACGTTATTCAAAATTAGCCATGTGTGCTTCTCTACTGGTCAATCATAACGTTATTCAAATTAGCCATGTGCTTTCTCTACTGTCAATCATAAACATTTATCAAATTAGGCCATGTGCTTCTCTACTGTCAACCTTAACATTAATTCAAATTAGCCATGTGCTTCTCTACTGTCAATCATAACATTATTTCAAATTAGCCATGTGCTTTCTCTACTGTCATCATAAACATTATCAAATTAGCCATGTGCTTCTCCTACTGTCAATCATAACATTATTTCAAATTAGCCATGGTGCTTCTCTACAGTCAATGCATAACGTTATTCAAATTAGCCATGTGCTCTCTACTGTCCAATCATAAATTATTCAAATTAGCCATGGTGCTTCTCTACCTGTCAATCATAAACATTATTCCAAATTAGCCATGTGCTTCTCTTACTGTCAATCATAACATTATTTCAAATTAGCGCATGTGCTTCCGTCACTGTCAATCATAACAATATTCAAATTAAGCCCATGTGCTTCTCTACTGTCAATCATAAACATTATTTCAAATTAGCCATGTTGCTTCTCTTACTGTCAATCATAAAACATTATTCAAATTAGCCATGTGCTTCTCTACTGTCAATCATAACATTATTCAAATTAGCCATGTGCTTCTCTACTGTCAATCATAACATTATTCAAATTAGCCATGTGCTTCTCTACTGTCAATCATAACATTATTCAAATTAGCCATGTGCTTCTCTACACTGTCAATCATAAACATTATTCAAATTAGCCATGTGCTTCTCTACTGTCAATCATAACATTATTCAAATTAGCCATGTGCTTCTCTACTGTCAATCATAACATTATTCAAATTAGCCATGTGCTTCTCTACTGTCAATGCATAACATTATTCAAATTAGCCATGTGCTTCTCTTACTGTCCAATCATAACATTATTCAAATTAGCCAGTTGCTGTGCGTTCCCCTGATTGGCCGGGTAAGCCTTGGTTTGTTTATGATAAGCCACGCGCCCTTCCAATTGATCTCTCACACAAAGCAGCTCAACAGTGAACCCGTCCTGTTTTTGTTCGATGGTGTATATTAATTGCGTGGCTTTATGTGTCCTGTCTGTTGAACCCATCAATCCATTTATGTCAGAGTGTAGAGGAAAAAAAGACAATTTTTCATGAACCTTTTTCTCCTAGGCTATTTATTAATAATAGGCTCTTAATCAACGGACCGGAGACATTCTTTCCATGAAATGCGTTGTCTGGGTGTGTGTGTGTGTGTGTGGTGTGTGTGTGTGTGGTGTGTGTGTGTGTGTGTGTGTGTGTGTGTGTGTGTGTGTGTGTGTGTGTGTGTGTGTGTGTGCATGTAACTATCCGATCCGTAGACCGTAGTAAGAAATCAAATGAAAACAATAAAAAAGTTCATTGGGATCAATTGAAGAAAGAGCTTGAGCTCTTGTGGACGGAGAGACGAGAGCGGCACAGACAAAAAAACAATGTGTGCCGCATCTAACCACAGTTATTATGTCCCTTGGCTTTAGTTAAAAACAACGTCACACTACATACTCTGTTTTCCAAATACACCATTTATTTTATTTTGTAAATCATACAGTTAAGTTTTGATATTTCTAAATGATAACCTCTTGTAAATGCTCATTAGTGCCCCCCCCCCCCCAGGCACTCTGACTCTACCGAAGTGCGCTTGGAAGACGGGGCAACGTAAAACTCTATCTGGTCTGGCCACGGTGAAGAAATGTGGGCGGGTCCCTGCCATATGATATATATTATAGTGTTAATGTCAAGGTGATGTGAGGCAGCAGGCAGATGGGGAAGAGAGGGACAATAGGCTATGAGACTGTTGGAAGAGCCGCATCACTGGAGCACAGGGCAAATGTGGGGGTGTGGAGAGGGGGTGCACCCCCCCGCACCCTACTTCCAACGGTTCCCTGGTTGTGTAGCAACGTGATGAGACACGTGCAGATTGATGAAGGTGAATGTTTCAACATGCTGCTCTCTCACTGTGTTTCCCCCCCAGGTGTGGAGCACGGTGGAGTGGTGGAGCTGAAACCAGCTCTTAAAAGAGTGTAAGTGTCTGTTTTGATTCATCCCCATCACACACTCACTATTGAGATGAAAAGTCCCTCCACACAGCAGGAAGTGGAGATCAGATCCTACTGGGAATGAAGATGATGGCTGAATCATCATGTATCTTAGGTATATTTAATACTGTCCACCATCACAGTTAAGACCTGCTTGGTAGAAAACCAGGCAGGTATTACATTGAGGGGGGGCCACCGGTATGAGGGGGGGCTGAGGGGGGGAACGGGGGAGGGGGGGCGAGAGGGAAGGGGGAGGGGGAGCTTGAGAGAAGATGAAGCGATCACCAAAAAGAGGTGAAAGGAGATTAAAAAGAAGACAGGGTGCCGGAGAACAGCACTAGTGATGATGATGCAGGATGATGATGATGATGATGATGAGGATGATTGATGAGTGATGATGATGTGATGGTGAAGAGCGGTTCAGCAGAGCTCATCATGTCTGGTTCTTCCTCAGATGTCTTGTGAACTTCACACTGGACCCCAAACACGGCCCACAGAGACTCTCTCTGTCTGAGGACAACAGGAAGGTGACGCGGGTTGGAGAGGACCAGTCGTATCCGGATCACCCAGAGAGATTTGACTCCCTGCCCCAAGGTGTTGGTAGAGAGGCTCTGACTGGCCGCTGTTTACTGGGAGGTAGAGAGGGAGGGAGGGGTTTGATATAGGAGATTGACATACAGAGGAATCACAAGGAGAGGAGGGGTTGATGACAGCTTGGCTTGGCACGTAACAACAAGGTCCTGGAGTCTTTATTGTTTTGATAGGTGGTGAGTACTCTGTCTGAGTACAACAGTACAGTAGAACAGTTCTCCTCTCCACCCCGCTGGCTCCACCAGAGTTAGGAGTGTATCTGGACCGCCTGCTGCGCTCTCTGTCCTTCTACAGAGTGTCCCCAGGTGGAGGAGGGTCCTCAGACACACTGACACACCTGCCACACCCTTCTGCTTCCTCCTTCACCCAGGAGGACCTCCTCCCGGGGGTGGGGTATGGCGATGGGAGGTGGGGTCCTCAGTGTCTCTGTGTCGGTTATAGACACCACACAGGACCTCCTCCCTGGGCCTCTGTTGGGGGGGGGGGGGGCTCAGGGGGTGTGTGTGTGTGTGTTGTGTGTGTGTGTGCGTGTGTGGTGTGTGTGTGTGTGTGTGTGTGTGTGTGTGTGTGTGTGTGTGTGTGGTGTGGTGTGTGTGTCATGCGGTGCAGCCGTTATTTGATTGCCTGGTAACCTATGGTTACTAATACTCACACTGGTTTAATAATACATTTGATAGTATTTTCCCATCGTGCTGGAAGCAAGAGTTTTGTTCTAAAAGTTCAGTGATAGAAACCAATAAAAGCCCGGGCTATTTGAAGTTTTAACGTACCACTGTCATGCACCTACCCGATGTCAAGTGGACCGGGTTGAATTTCACTGCCGGTCTCTCTTCTTATATCCATCTTACCAAGATATTTTATTACTGTCCTTCTCAAACACTCTCTGATCTCACTAAAAGGGCTAGCAGCACCAAACAAGCAATAACACGAGATGCGCTATGCATAGAGAAGAAAGAAATACCGACGTTGAATTTTAAACCTTTTGTAACCAAATTATTCTAACCTGCCCATATATGGACGTGTCAGGATGTTGTGGTTTGTCACTATGGCTACCCATTTTCCATCTGTGGCTGCTGGTCACCACCAACAAGAAGTAAACTCTACGGCGGCTATTTTCAGGCATTATGTATTTATTTTATTTGACGTCACAGCGTTCCGGGGCTATTCCAAAAGATCCCGCGGGCTATAACATGTGTCCTGTATCCTAGCTACATGTATGACCGGCGAGAAAGAAAGAACACCGTGTGAACATCAGTTTTGGCTCTAATTATTCTGAATTTAAAGCAAAAATTAACCAAATTTAGCGGCAAAAATGCCTCATCTCCATAAACAGTGTGGTGTGGATGGAGTGTTTTGAGATTTGAATTGTTGAAGAGCCTTTGGTGCTCAACACACACACACACCACACACACACACACACACACACACACACACACACACACACACACTAGACACACACTACACACACACACACACACACACACACACACACACACACACACACATATATATACACACACACACACACACACACACAACACACACACACACACACACACACACACCACACACCACACACAACACACAGTGTTTTGGTGATTTATATTCATGTACTATAATTCCAGATGCTACATTTTCTTGGGCACTTCTTAAAGTTGATCTGTTGATTAAACCATGAAAGGCAAGAGACTTTAAAGATCTTCCATCAGGTTTACTTAGCAGGTTTTACAAAGACTATGCTTCAAATGTCAAATGTATTTTAATTATTGATTCATAGTCAATTTTAGCATGTTTATACTACAATATTGTGTCTATTTTCAGAGGTTAACAGTTTCATACTACTGGGCTCTGATACCAGTTTATATTTTGATAAGCCTAACATGATGTAAAGCAGATTTTATATTATATTCATAATGCAAGTGTCTATGGGAAAGCTATTGATCATGTTATGATGACTTTAAACTGAGTATTGATTCCTTGTGTTCTGTGGGGAACAACACAGCAGAACATGTTCAGTTATTAAAGATATGTGCACACCTGTTTATGATTAGTAATTGTAAAGTTATGTAATTATAAATAAACAACTTTGGATATTTCTAAGTAGGTGTCTTTATTTGACCAGCCTTCATGGTTCTCCCGTTGCACTTGTTCTGTCGTTCTCAAAGCCTGTATCTAGTAATCAACAACTGCCACCTAGTGGGTCATAACATATAACATATATACAGGAACAATACATATCATTACAAGTAATGTCTGCTGGCTTCTATTGTTGGAGTCCTTGTGTTTATTGTTGTTCATGTAAGGACCTGTTCTTCTATTTGATTAAGTCCTTTGTGTTTATTTTGTGTTCATGTAAGGGACAGTTCTTCTATTGATTGAGTTCCTTGTGTTATATTGTGTTCATGTAAGGGACTGTTCTTCTATTGATTGAGTCCTTGTGTTTATTGTGTTCATGTAAGGGACTGTTCTTCTATTGATTGAGTCCTTGTGTTTAATTGTGTTTCATGTAAGGGACTGTTCTTCTATTGATTGAGTCCTTGTGTTTATTGTGTTCATGTAAGGGACTGTTCTTCTATTGATTGAGTCCTTGTGTTTATTGTGTTCATGTAAGAGGACTGTTCTCTCTACTTGATTTTTTGAGATCCTTGTGTTTATTATCTGTGTTCATGTAAGGGACTTGTTCTTCTATTGATTGAAGTCCTTGTGTTTATTGTGTTCATGTGAGGGACTGTTCTTCTATTGATTGAGTCCTTGTGTTTATTGTGTTCATGTAAGGGACTGTTCTTCTATTTGATTGAGTCCTTGTGTTTATTGTGTTCATGTAAGAGGACTGTTCTTCTATTGTTGGAGTCCTTGTGTTTATTGTGTTCATGTAAGGGACTGTTCTTCTATTGATTGAGTCCTTGTGTTTATTGTGTTCATGTAAGGGACTGTTCTTCTATTGATTGAGTCCTTGTGTTTATTGTGTTCATGTAAGGGACTGTTTTCTTCTATTGATTGAGTCCCTTGTGTTTATTGGTGTTCATGTAAGGGCTGTTCTTCTATTGATGAGTCCTTGTGTTTATTGTTGTTCATGTAAGACAGGGTTCTCATACTATATGGAGCCGGGTGTACCCGCCATTAGGCGAGAACATTTTCAAGGACCCCCTCATAACCACAACACAAATGTAATCATATGGGCTCATGTCTATTTGTTCTGTTAGATGCTTTTGAAGTCTTTTATGCTTCAATCATTCAGCGCTAATACCACAATAGTGTTAAATAAGCATTTTATTGCACTTTGGTCTAACTTTACAATATGTAAATAGATGTTTGACTTTTTTTATTTATTTTTTTATAATTGTTTGGATAGTAATTTCGCCACGTACACACACAGATGTTGGGCCATTTGTAATTCATCACAGTAAATAACATGAAGGACAGAGAGACAACGATCAGTGCAAAAAACTATGTGATGTAACACAATATGCTGCTCAATGCATTGAGAGACAATTGCTTAGTGGGTAATCATGTGTTAAGCTAAATCTGTGTGTGTGTGTGTGTGTGTGTTGTGGTGTGCGTGCCGCAAACAGGCTTTTTGATTCAGTATAGATTGCTAAAGACAATGAAAATGTACTGATGGCAGTAACATACAGAGAGAATCAACTTTTGAGAGCCGAGAGAGAGAAATACAATTTAACTTGTAGAAAAACACAATGTAACACGTGCAACATCAACTCTTTTGCATTAATCAAATCAAAGTAGTGTTAACAGAACAATACCAAAAGCACTGATATAAGGTGACAAAAATGCATACTCTTAAACAGAAAGAGATGAATAGGTACCCCACATTAAGAATATTAATGTGTCACTAATGAGATGGGTGTGCCCGTCTCTCACTACATAGTTTGTCCAGTCTTGGCGTGATGGGTTACGATAAACAGACTCTGATCTCTCTCTGTTAGCTGTAGAGCTAATGCTACAACAACATTATAAGGGTAACAAGGTAATATACAGTAAAGCACACACTGAATATATGTCGCGGTAGTTGACTTACTTGTCCGAGGTTTGTAGCTGAGCCGAGGAGAGTTGGTAGGGGAAACCGGGGATGGAAGTAACACGGGGAGAGTTGTAACACAACCAGTTCAACCAATCAGGGATCATAAATGAGCCATGTGACACTGCCAGTCTCTTCAGAACTCCTCTTTGATCACACATGAAAATTTAAAGTTAAATTTTTTTTTTTTTAACTTTTTCTTCTAGTACTTTTACCGTGTAGATGATAAAGTTGTATGAGTTGTATCAGGTCAAACTATAGATTTCTTAGTAAAGAATGGTGTATTATCTATCTCTTGCTAATGTCTAAGCACCATGCTAATATAGCTAGCTAAACATGCATGACAGTGGTGGGGGAGGTTGTAACACATTTTTTTCAAGGTGTTACAACCATACCCTTACATACAAAGTAGATATTTGTTTTGATTTTAATAATCCTACAGAATGCCAAGAACATGGGTGAGAAAAACGAATCGTGGCGTGGAAGCAAAGTTACTTGAGGGAGCAACAGAGGAGGTCAGAAATGGATCATCAGTCAGGCGCTAGTGCACAAAAAAACATGGCATCTGCCATGTTACCCTAAATAGATATTGGAAGAAGCTGAATCAACTAAAAGCCCAGGGATCGCAGGAGCTTCCCCGAGTAGGGTACGTGAGTCCAAACCTGGTCTTCAGCAGAGAGCAGGAGGACTTATTGGCCGACTATATATGCCAGGCCGCTGACATTTACTATGGGCTAACTCCACGTGAGGTAAGCATGATAGTTGAGAATAGGGTAGGACAGGCAAGAGTCAAGACCTCTTAATTTGTGTTGGACCTTTCATGCAAACTCAATTAAATGTTTAATAAATACCAACATATGAATTAAGACAATCAACAAAAATGTGTTTCCTAACTCAGACTTCCTGTTATGCTTTTGCATAGGTCAGAAGGTTTGCCTTTCAGCTTGCAATACATTTCCAAATTCAGCATCCGACAACCTGGGATAACAAGAAGATGGCTGGGCCTGACTGGTTCAGCACCTTTCTAAAGCGGAACCCCAGGCTCTCAATAAGAAGTCCACAGGCAACAAGCCTTTCAAGAGCCACGTCATTCAACAGGGCGAATGTCATGCTCTTTTTCAGTAACCTGGCCGAGGCAATAACAAATAACAACTTTGACGTGCCGACATCTGGAACATGGATGAGACAGGCGTCACAACACAGTGCAAGCACCATCCAGAGTGGTAGCGCGCGCCGGGGGCCTCAAACAGGTGGGAGCCATGACGTCGGTCAGGAGAGAGAGCGGACATTAGTGTCAGTTGACGTTACGCAGTGCAAGGCTCTCGGGAATTCAATTCCACCGTTCTTCGTGTTCCCACGACAGAACTATAAGCAACACTTTGTGCAGTCCGGGCCATTGGGTAGTGCTGGCAGTGCCAACAAATCAGGCTGGATGCAGGAAGATGATTTCTTATACTTTCTTGGTCACTTTGCAAAGCACACAAAGGTTAGTCCAGAAAGAAAAGTGTTGCTCCTGCTGGACAATCACTCGTCTCACATCTCTGTGCGAGCCGTGGATTTCTGCAAAGGTCAGGGCATCGTTCTGCTTACCTTTCCTCCACATTGCAGCCACAAACTCCAGCCACTTGACAGAAGTGTGTTTGGTCCATTTAAAAGGAACGTGAACAAGGCAGGTGATGACTGGATGCGGATGAATCCGGGTAAACCAATGTCAATACATGACATTCCATTGATTGTGAGGATTGCCCTACCCACCACGGCCAGCATCTCACAACAGAACGTCAGGCCGTGGT
This sequence comes from Melanogrammus aeglefinus, assembly GCA_900291075.1. Lineage (NCBI taxonomy): Eukaryota > Metazoa > Chordata > Actinopteri > Gadiformes > Gadidae > Melanogrammus > Melanogrammus aeglefinus. Next base: position 3,905 of record OLKM01005559.1, on the reverse strand, counting down.
TCAGAGTGCGCAAGGCATTATGGCTTATACAATTCCTGACATTTTTCAGGACAGTGACTTTGCGCCCTCCCAAGTCACGGATCGTCCTGACCCATCTGATCTCCTGCTGCCAGGCTCCTCAGCCACTCCACCGACAGGTGTTGTTGCTCTGGTATTGTCTTATATATATTGTTGTTTATTGTATTTAAATGTATTTCTGATTGGAAAAATGTCAAACTGATTGTCAGTTTTGGATAACAATAGCTCTTTATTCTGATTCTGATTTCAGCCACTCACCTGCCGCCCGGCTCCTTACCAGCTCACCTGCAGCCCTCTGCTCCAGCTCACCTGCAGCCTCTCTCCAGCTCACCTGCCGCCCTACTGCCTCGCAGCTCACCTGCAGCCCTCTGCTCCAGACTCACCTGCAGCCCTCTGCTCCAGCCTCACCCTGCAGCCCCTCTGCTCCAGCCTCACCTGCAGCCTCTGCTCCAGCTCACCTGCAGCCCTCTGCTCCAGCTCACCTGCAGCCCTCTGCTCCAACTCACCTGCAGCCCTCTGCTCCAGACTCACCTGCAGCCCTCTGCTCCAACTCACCTGCAGCCCTCTGCTCCAGCTCACCTGCAGCCCTCTGCTCCAGCTCACCTGCAGCCCTCTGCTCCAACTCACCTGCAGCCCTCTGCTCCAACCTCACCTGCACCCTCTGCTAGCCACCTGCTAGCCCTCTGTACAACTCACGCAGCCCTCTGCATCCAACTCACCTTGCAGCCCTCGCTAGCTTCACCTGCAGCCTCGCAGCTCACCTGCTAGCTCTGCTCAGCTCACCTGCAGCCTCTGCCCTCCAGCTCACCGCAACTTCTGTCACTCACCTGCAGCCCTGCTGCTCCAAGCTCACCTGCAGCCCTCTGCTCCAGCTGCACCTTAGGTCGTGTCTGCTCTGGTCCTCGCATCCATCTAGAGATGCCGCAGGCAACCTCTGAGTCCATCCTTGGTCAGGTCAATCCATCAAGCTTCGGGTCCATTCCAAGAAGCGAGGCCCAGAAAGAAACAGGACAACAGCAGAGAAGAGACGCGCTCCGGCTCCGAATACCAACTAATACAACCAGTGCAGAGCTGGCATTGGAAGAGGAGGACTCGCGTCAAGGGAAAAACGTGCCAGCGAAAGAAAACTCTTGGGGGCTGATAAAGGAAAGCAGAGGAAGGCAAAGAAAGCACCCAAGAAAACAGTGAAAGCCAATAACTCCTCGTCAGAGGAGGAAGAAGATTTTTTGCGTGGTGTGCATGGAAACCTTCCGTAATTCTAAACCCAAAGAGCTGTGGGTTAAGTGCGTCCTATGCAGCTTTTGGGCCCACCAGGCATGCACTCCAGGTCTGGCCAATTTCATTTGTCACCATTGTGACTCGGATTAAGGATTTGTTTGGTGTAACCAAAGTTAGCCATGTTTGCTAAAAAAAAATTGTTCTGTGGAATGGGGGTAGTAGACATGTCCATGTTTATGCATTTCATGATGATTTCATGTTGTGTGACCTGTGTTCAGGCTCTAGTATTCTCTCCCCGAGAGACACCAAATACCACACACAAAGTATACAGACCTTTATGCTTTTAATAGTTTGTGGATACGAATTTATAAGGATCTCTTTCTCTATGTGAAGATATGACATGGATATGTATTAAATAGACAATGATGAATCAAAATCAAAACACATCGAACACAGACACACACACACAACACAGCACAGAGACACCCACACACACCCACCCTAGAGACACACACACACAGACCATACTGTTTGGATGAATCTATTTTCAAAAACCTTACCCCTGTTAACTCGCTAATGAGATATGACAGAATAAATGTCAGCATCATCAAGTTGTCTACACAGAGTACCTCATTGTATTCAGTATGCAATTATTTGTGTGCTCTACCTGTTATACAAGCCTCTACCCCAGTAGTTGTTACAACCGTCACCCCAGTATAGTGGTTATGGCTGGTAAACAAATGGTATACACATTGTATTGTCCTAATCTCACAGGATTCTGTGAAGATGTAAGGAAATTTAATATGCGTGCTGCCACTTATAGTAGACACATATGGGTACTTAGTCCTAAAAAATCCAGAACTTGATAAGCTTTAAAAGAAATGGTAGTTTAAGTGCTCTGAAAAAAAGTGTTACAATCATACCCGGTCTCTGATCCGGACTCCATTTCCAGACGTTCATCAAGTCCAGCTCTGTTTTGGCCCAAGTTGAGGAAGCAGTGGTTGGTGAAATGTTTGTTAAATATAAACCTTTGTGTTCATTTGTACATCCAAACACTGAGCAACTGCTATGCTTCGCTCGTCTGCGAGCCGTGACGTCTCCCCAGGAAAGGACTATGCGGGCTGAGCTCTCACGGTCGGAGCTCATTTCCTCATGGGCGGTCGGGACAAATCCTCTGGGCGGGCAAAGCAGAGAAAGGGGAGGAAACCTTTACCCGTATTTTTATTTTTTATTGAACTGGCGGTTTAAAAATACAAAACAAAAAAATAGGACAATAAAAATAAATAAATAACAATAAAAAACAAACAAAAGGTGGTTATGATCCTAAGGCTAGGAGCGGTAGACCTGGTTGGTGTATTGCGGGGTGGGGCGGGCGCTTAACAAAATGCATTAAGCCTCTAGGCTCCAAAATGAACGATGTTGCGTGTCTCTTTATTTCTTTTTTTTTCTTCTAAAGACATCACGTTGGGGAATGTTGACTGTAATCCACACTCGATAATTGTTTTCAACAGCTTGGATGGAGGTGTGTTCAGTCCGTCTGCTCTAATGAAAGAGCTGAAGTGAATCAGTTCCTCTCCTCTGGTTTTTGAAGCTGTAAACTCGTCATTTGGAATCGAGTTAGAATGGTATTCCAGAAATTAGGCATGAATGCAGTTTCTAGTTTTCTATATTTCCACACCGATGGTGCAGCGCTTCACTTCGTGGCGTGTGTCTCTTTTCCTCCTTTTTTCGTCCTCGTGACAGTATTACTGTAGCCTAACTGCTTATTATATACTGATAGTTTCGCCAAAGAGCTTTAGTCGATCAGTGGAGATTACATACCACGTAGGACTATCTCCCTGCAATTTTTTTGAATGTTTTTGCCGTGCTGTTTGCAGGTCCGGCTTGCACCAAATGCAACCAATTCTAAGTTCTTTAGTGAATTAATTATATTTTAATATTTTTCATTAATATTTAATAAATCGTACTCATGTTTATTTGTAAAAAGATCATAGGAGGGCTTCCAGACTCCCACGTAGACCCATGCTATGAACGAGCCATCCCTGAATTAAGCTAAAGAAATACAGGTTAGATATATTACAGTGCAAATAATATTTGTTTTCCTTTCCATTATTTTTTAACCCTTTTGCGGATTGTCTGGGTGGTTTTGATTGAGACCATAACAGGTCCTCTTTGCATGAATCGACAATAATGAAAGACATGAGGGCCAGGTTTATCAATGCCAAGGCTCTGTTATTGCATTGTGGAACCTCACGTAAGGGACCACACACATTTATCACTACAGTACACACACACACACACACACACACACACACACACACACACACACACACACACACACACACACACACACACACACACACACGCACACACACTCACTCGCGCACACAGTGTGAATTGAATGAAGACTTTTTTAGTTTAGAAGTATGAATCTAAATAAGTCAAATCAGACTCATCCCTTTAATTAAAATGAGGGAGGTCATTTAAGATTAAACACAGGGCTGAAATAGTCTCTCACTGTTACCAAGGCGACCAGAGCGCGCCGAAACTGCTTTGACTTTTACTAAGTAGCACCCCTGCCGCAGTTCGCCTGCCAGGTGGTTTTCTTAATTAGTTAATTGGTTGCATCTGGTGCGTTTGCACTTAAGAGGAACCGAACCGAACAGTTT
>OLKM01005558.1:0-16774 GCA_900291075.1 Melanogrammus aeglefinus | reverse complement strand
ACGTCTTTTCAGTCAGCACATGATGCTAATTCAACTCCCCCAGGTCCGCTGATTAGGAATCATCTCAAGACCGCACGACTGCAACCAGCACCATACAGCACTGAACCGCCTCAACAGCGGCCAGTTCACACCCATTGTTGTTACATAATTCTTCCAGCATTTATGCCGAATTTGGTTCCAGGTGATAACGAGGCTGAGTTGAAATGATGACACCAAGACAGAGGTAGAAAAAAGAAGGGTTGTTTGTGAATCAATCTTCAACGGAGATTTAATTCAACTAGAAAAAAAAAAAAAACTCGTAATAAGCATTTGTCTTGCCCTTTCGACTTGGCACGCTCAAAGCCTCGCTGGACCATACAACCTCAAAGCCCACCGGGCACTGTCACTCGGAGGGACAGCATATCTGGTGATGTGAAGGGGAGAAGCGCATAAAATTAATAAGGCCTACATAAGGCCATCAACCAGCTTCGCACTTTTAATTGAAAAACTTACTGGTGGTGACATTGAAAACGCGCCCAGTGTGTGTCGGGTCTCATGTCGAACCATCGGATACATCCTATTATTGAAGCAAAAAGGTTTGCGAATTTAGCTTCAAAGGTTAGCGATTCTGCCGGCGCAGAGATTTCCCTTATCGTCGTTAATTGTTTCTCGCCGGATGAAAACCAGTGAATATAAATGCGTGCATGCTTGCACTGTGCCCGTGCGCGTGCGCGTTACCTAATGATAGCACTCTGGAGCTGGAGGAAAGAAAGTACAGTCAAACTATCGCGTCATCTTCCTGATGTAAACCATGCCTACACTTCTCACCTACCGCCTGACGTTTCCCCCCCCCCCCCTGGACAGAATGAAACCAAGACTCCTTCCCCTGGACCGCTTCCCTCTGACTGCTGTCGCTCGCTCTATCGATCCCAACTGGAAATTAATCTATCCCGGTGCAGAGGCTTCATTCAGTCTGGGTTCCAAAGGAGCTCAAGGCAGTTCGGTCTCTAGAACTCCCCTTATCCAAACACTGTAAGGACCCCGGCTGGAGCACTTTCCCCGATGTCTGAGCTCCCTGCTACCAGCACGAGGATCGGAGCCAGGGGCCTGGCTGCTCCAGACATCCTCAAACAAAAAGGCCCCCAAGGACCCACGTGGCCTAACCACCTACCAAGACAACCCAATCAGTTGTGGGGCTTTTGTCCTGTGTCTGGGCGAGCGGACAGCAGGCAGCTTCTGCCCTCAGCCATCCCCTCCCCATGGCTTGTTTAGGTGGCGAGGCTACTTTCTGTCTGCTTTACCGTGCTGGGATGGCGGGCTTTGGACCTTGAGCCTCTGAATTAGCCGCCACAGCCTAGGATGAGCAGTGTGAGGCCGGGCACACACTTGGCCAGCCACCCGCCGCATCAGGGGGGGGGGGGGGGAAGAAGTAGAGCCACAGGCCTCGGTCTCAAGAGCAGTACGCCGACGAGAGCCTCAGGGAGCTTACTGGCTCTGCCGACCGTCACGACGCCACACAACACCCCACTCCCCTGTAATGCAAACACGCTATAGTAGCACGATGTGGTTGATAACCTATATAGCAAACAGCTTGTTGGATCAGAGAAGGATAAAGACGGTGAGACGGACCGACCTCCGAGAGAAAGACATTGGGGGGGGGGGAGAAAGAAAGAGAGATAGAGAGGGAAGAGAGACGAAAAAAAGCAGGCTGTGAATTTAAATGATTCAGTCCTAGATGTCGCCTCAAGAGCGCCGGAATGTATTTATGGTCTATGAAAGATGGGTGCGTTTGGTGTGTCAGCCACCATCTGTCGCCTTGTATTTATCTGCTATTTTTGATCATCTTCCCGTTACATTACATCTGGCCCGACCATTCGCCAAGGACATGCCAAAGCAAGCCGCAAAGCGTTTGAATCAACACCAGTGAATGAGAAGAATGCATTTTTTCTTCCTATAGGAGGTCAAGTCACATGTTATTTATATGCAGAACTTCAAGAATCCATTGGCCTGAACAAATCAGAACAAATGCAGAGCGACAGATAGAAATTTTGTGTACATTTGTGTGTGTGCACGTGTGTGTGTAGGTACGTGTGTGCATACGTTTGTGTGTACGTGCGTGTGTGTGTGTGCGCACCTTCCCAGCAGCTAGTTCAATCACCTTCCCAGACCGCCATGCCACTTCCAAGCACATGTGTTTGTAGGCAACCTTTAACCCTGACCTATAGGACCCTCGCGTTCCCCACACAGTACCACAACACCGGCGACAAGAGGAGTGTCTGGGGTCAACCGCAGGAGTGTTTCTGGTGTCAACCGCCTCGCAGATCTGCCCATCTGCGTAATGAACACAAGTGCTCTCCCACTCCCAATATGATGAACCAGAACCATCCAAGGAACCCAAACCAGAGAATCCTGTCAGAGCCCCTCCAACCAATAGGGAGACATCCCCAAAGAGCCAGAACATGAGGCCCCGCCAGGCCAGTGAGCGGGAAAACCGAGAAGAGCGCGAGGGCGAGACAGAGGAGAGAGAGAGTGACAGAGCGAGCGAGGAGAGAGGAGAGATGAGGGCCGAGAGAGAGAGAGTGACAGAGAGCGAGACAGACGGAGACAGGTGGAGGACGGAGAGAGAGAGAGCGAGAGAGAAGCGAGAGAGAGCGAGCGAGAGGGAGAGAGAGGAGAGAGGGAGAGAGAGAGGAGAGAGAGAAGCGAGAGAGAGCAAGCGAGCAGAGAGAGGAGAGCAAGAGAGAGCAAGAGAGGAGCCAGAGAGAGAGGCCAGAGAGAGGGCGAGAGGAGCGAGAAGAGAGAGAGCTAACAATAAACAAGCAGTCAAGAAAAAGAAGAGGATTAGGGAGATGACGGGGGCGCTGATAAAATAAATCCTTCAGACTCACTTTTTGGTGGAAGACCGGGAAGGTGTGGAGAATGTGATTCAACATTTCCTATTGATGTGTAGCGCAGTAAATATGAAGTACCGGATAGGGTGCGGGGGGGGGGGGGGGGATTAGGGGAAGCCCTGCTTATATCCGCCCCAGCACCACTCAGAGAAGGGGGTGCAGGACTGGAGAGGTGAGGGGGTAGGGTTGAGGGGGGTTGAGCTCAAAGTCAGGTTGGGGAAAGATAAGCCGCCTAGGAGAAAATAAAAGACAGAGTGGATTATGTTGGCTGCTTCCTAAGGCTGCTTCTCCTTCCCATCTCGTGGAGGGAGGCTCTCTGCACAGGAGGAGGGAGGGAGGGAGAGACGCTCCGAACAGGAGGAGGGAGGGAGAGAGAGAGAGAGAGACGCTCCGAACAGGAAGAGAGACACTCTGAACAGGAAGAGAGACACTCTGAACAGGAGGAGGGAGGGAGAGAGAGACGCTCCAAACAGGAAGGAGAGAGAGAGAGAGACGTTCCGAACAGGAAGAGAGACGCTCTGAACAGGAAGAGAGACACTCTGAACAGGAAGAGAGACACTCTGAACAGGAAGGGAGAGGGAGAGACGTTCCGAACAGGAAGGGAGAGGGAGAGACGCTCCGAACGGGAAGAGAGAGAGAGAGAGAGACGCGTGCTCCTGAGCCACATCACGTCCATGGGCGTCTGAGCCGAGGTGGGGAACCACTTGAACGAGGGGGTGATTGGGGGTTCATGATGATGTGTCAGGGGGGATTATGGAGCTCAGTCGTCACCAGAGCCCCAGGAAGAAAAGGATCAACCGGGAGCTCAGGAACAAGGTCCTGAAGAAAAGAAGAATTAAAGAGCGGAAACCTAGCAGGGCGAATGATTCTGTCAAGCATTAATTTAGCCGTCTGGAATTATTTTGATTTTCTCTCATTTTTGGAGTCAGAGCGATTTGAGATTACCAAAACAAAAACACAAAAGAGCCCCAACCTAAAAAAAGCCGAGAGAGAGGAAAAGAGTCACCCAGACACCCTTGGGTGTTCTGTTTATCACTTCTACTCTCATCTAAGTCAGCTAAACCCCCCGTTGTCTGCTGCAATCACAGACATCCCACACCCACTGGCGACCAATTACATCAATGTTGTACATTAATCACCTTCAGCCGCTGGCAGCAGCCCCCGCTCTGTGACAGGAGACCTGATTTCGCCCCCGCGCTTACAGAGTCAAATGGCAGACTGAGGGAAATGTCAATCATCCATATGTAGTTTACCCTCTGACGCAATCAGAGGGAGTGAGCGTGTGTCAGAGATGGAGAGTAAAACAGATAGGGGAGAGAAAAATGATCCACAAAGCGGGAGGACGAGAGAGAGAGAGAGAGAGAGAGAGAGAGAGAGAGAGAGAGAGAGAGAGAGAGAGAGCGAGAGAGAGAGAGAGAGAGAGAGAGAGAGAGAGAGAGAGAGAGAGAGAGAGAGAGAGAGAGAGAGAGAGAGAGAGAGAGAGAGAGAGAGAGAGAGAGAGAGAGAGAGAGAGAGAGAGAGAGAGAGCGAGAGCGAGAGCGAGAGAAAGCGAAAGAGAGGCAGAGAGAGAGTGAGCAAGAGAGTGCGAGAGAGGATACAGAGAGAGAGCGAGAGAAAGAAAGAGAGGGAAGAAGAGAGAAAGACCCAAAGCAAGATATAGTATCCCGTAGATGTGTAAATTGTGTTTTCCCATATGTGGTGCGGCCCGGTTGTAAGCAGCCGAGCCATCGGGGCAGTGAGTTCGCGCCGCTGCCTCCCCCACACGGTGAACAGCGAGGAGCGAAGCGAGGAGGCTGGGTGGCTGACAGGGCATCGGGGTGACTGCTCTTTTCACCGCGTCCATCTACCACAATGTTCACTGCCTAGGCGAGAGGACTCACCACGCATCATACCGCCAAATGAACTGAAGGAGGGTTGAGGGGGGGGTGTACAATGAAAACCAATTAACCGGAAACTCAAAAGATGACATTTCCCCCCGCAGTTCCGAGCAAACCGAACGGAGGCATTGCTTATCGCCAAGTGTACATTTCAGCAGTTGTTTTGTTGAGCTGCTTTAAGGGCAGTCTTGTATGGGGAAGTGCCATGTTACAGTAATCCTCCTATTGTTCCGTCTCAACCATGTCCAAAGGGAAAATAGGCCACACAGTCAGTCCTGTCGCACTGGCTCTGCTGAATGCATCCCTGTTAGAAATGCCGTCGTCATGGACTTTCTTTCCTGCCAAAGGACACGAAGGGTCTGTGAGGAAGCCGTCACAACGGTTTCTTTTTGCTTCACGAAAGACAACCGTTGCTAATATAATTTATACGGAGGTAGGGCTTGGCTCAGGAGGTAGAGCGGGTTGACTGGTAACCTGAAGATGCTACCTTAGCCCCGTGCCCACTAGAGGTGGTTCGGTCGCGAACTGATTCGTTCGAACGAACGAATCGTTAGAACGAACGACCCGAACTGGTTCTTCTCTCTCGTTCGCGTCGGTCGTCTCGTTCGCGTCGGTCGTCTCGTTCGCGTCGGTCGTCTCGTTCGCGTCGGTCGTGACTCAGAATTGACTCCTCCCAGACCCACGACTCGCAGACAGTTCGTTCAGGAAGACGAGGGACCGAGGCGACTCACGGCACACACTGTTGCTTGCACTGCACCAGGAGCAGGTTATAGTTATAACTAGGCTTTACTTAGTTAGCTTCAACGATACATGAAGTAAACATACTTGGAACGTCCATGTAGGCCTACGCAGCAGCACTATGCGCAGGTGATGCCGCAAGGCATATCATTATTAACTAACGCATTCTCTCTGAGGTGAAGTAAAGCCTCAGGTGGTCCGTTACATTTTCTTGTCAAGTAGCCTGCAGTCGGTTGCACCAGCAGAACGTAAAGCCGATCATAAGTTCGGGTGTAAAGTCTGCCTTAACCCTACGCTCGACGTAGCTAGTTTCAAACTAAAGGTGTTCTAAATTTTGGTTGCACCACCATAACTTAAGTTGTAACGTTACTAGTAGTGCGTAAATTGTACCAGTGTCGCTTTTAATGACGTTTATGAGATAATTTCAAGCCAATCTTGGACAGCCAACAATGTAAACAGGAAGCACTGGCAAGTTTCCACCTTATCCGAGTGGAGACGCTGTTAGCAGTAGCACACCAAATGAGAAGGCAAAACAAAACAGTTTCAGTCATTTATATTCTCTAAAAATTTACATTGGACGGTTATAGGCGTTGAGGTTAAAGCTATTTGTTGATGGCGGATTTTATAATAAATAAATAAATATGCTTTGTAATGCTATTCGTTGTGTGTGTCGTTGTTCCATTGTATGGAATAGCTCTAGAAATGTTGGTTTTGTACGTGGGGCTCAAGTTGTTTTTTTTTGGGACCGAGTCACCAACTAGGTTTTTGTATAAAAAAATATCTCCTGAGCCAAGGACACTTGTATCGCTTGGACTTAGAGCCGCAATTTTCGGTTTTGTGTTGTGTGCTGCAGGTCGTTGTCAAGAAAGAAGAAATGGGATCGATACGGTCACGGACAAATCTGTTTCCCGGCGCAAACCGCGTTGAAACTCCCTCTTTCCCATTTGCTTCAAAACGATATATTTTTTCTGTTTGAACTCTTTTAACGTATTTAACGGTCTTTATATGGAACTTACACCAGCTAGAGGGGAGGTGTAAAAGATAAGTTATAACTTAGTGTTACGTTGAAACTATCTGCTTGGTGCAACTGCTATTTTTTTAGTAGAGTGTAAAGTCAAACGTTTGGGGGATTTACGTTCAACGTAGCCTAAGTTGGACCTTACGTTCTGCTGGTGCAACCAGCTGCTGGTGTTTACATTTTAGGGTTAGGGTTTCACATTGTTCCTTTATCTCGGGTATTTTTTTAATATATAAAATTAACGATATTGACTCAACTTTCAGGATAAAGTGATTCGATTCGCCATTCGATTCACCGGAAACTCGACTGAACCAGTTCAGTCGAGTTTCCGGTAGCACTGAGTCTGACTGACTCAGCTGAGAACCATGGCAATGGGGTGCATTTGCATGATGTAGATTTCACCGCTACCGGAAACGGAAACTGGACTGAACCGGAAACTGGGCTGAACGAACGAACGATTCGCGAACGACTCATCTTGGCGAACTGACTGACGCGAACTGGTTCACGTAAACGAATCATTGAATCCACCTCTAGTGCCCACTACCTCCGTCAGTTGTCCGTTGCCCATTGACTTTGAATGGGGACGGACGCGCAATGCATTGTGGATCCGTCCGTTCAGTTGGAGCGTTCGCCAAGTTGAAAAATGTTCAACTTTTTCGGCAGCGACGGATCCGTCATCCAATCAGATCGCGTATGCAAATTTAAGCACTGTGACGCGACTCGGGCTCGATACTGGAAAGCGGGAGAGCGGCGGAGAAGTTAATTTAAAAAATGGAGCGCGAAGCGATTTGATTGGCTGACGGATGCCTCTGCAAAGACTACTCCCCCATCCGTCAGCCACGCCTTCCCAAGTCCGTTGACTGACGGTGCAGTGGCCATGTAGGGTAGACGCATCACCCTGCTCCACGCGAGCCGTCGCCTTGCTTGATTGACACCACTGTCTAGTGAACTGTTGTAAGTCCCTTTGGATAAAACCATCTGCTAAACGCCCTAAATATAAATGTAAAATGGTACGATGTGATTCTGGAGCATGTAGCAAGGTCTTTTTGGGGAGACCATTTTGTTCAACTACTTTGGATTGTGATTCTGTTTAGGTCCCGACAAATCTCTCTGTACTGGATGCGCAGACGTTCGTTAATTCAGAATCAACGAGGGCGCTGACATTTGCTATGTTTACAGTCGGGGCAGGCGTTGATCGAACGAAAATACACCTGGGCAGAATCAGAACATGGAAGAGATTTTGACTAATTGAATTAGTCAAAATCACTTCCTTGTTCTGATTCTGTGTATATTTCGTTAACATCTCTCCTGGCTTTAATTAAACATCTGTTACCTTATAGTGGGAACAGATGTGTAATTAATGTCAAGAGAGACGGTTTAGATGGTTCCATCACAGACCGTTGTAGTCCTTTAAGGCACAGGGTAAGAGAATAACACGTAAGCAAAGTGCATGTCCATGTGCAGGTGATTTTTTCTTCCAACCAAACATAAGGCATTACTCAACAGGACGGCAACTGGCAGGTGTGTGAGAAAACGGACGCTCTCGGTGGTCTCTTTGACGATCGGTATTTGGCGATACGTGAAATTCATTCAACTCTTTGCACGTACTGTGAAAACCCAGGAGGACGTGTGCACACGCACGGCACCAACCTGGGGATGAGGACACAGGGTTTACAATATCCCTGACCGACCCGATGATGATGAGATTGTGTTTACCACCGCTGTATTAAGCCCTTCTCTCTCTCTCTCTCTCTCTCTCTCTCTCTCTCTCTCTCTCTCTCTCTCTCTCTCTCTCTCTCTCTCTCTCTCTCTCTCTCTCTCTCTCTCTCTCTCTCTCTCTCTTCTCTCTCTCTATCTCTCTCTCTCTCTCTCTCTCTCTCTCTCTCCTCTCTCCTTTACTCATCTTCTCGTCTTCTCTCTCTCTCTCTCTCTCTCTCTCTCTCTCTCTCTCTCTCTCTCTCTCTCTCTCTCTCTCACTAGTAGGCCACAGATTAGAAACGTTTCCCCAGACAAGGTTCAGCACAGACATTCACAGCAATCAGACCAAACCACGAAAACAATTCTAAATCTTAAGATGCTTATAATGTTTACCTTGGGTACCGCAGCCACACAGTCGGTAATGTAGGACATTGAAACAGATGGACTCCCACATTCAGCTGCAGCGCCAGAGTGTCGAAGTACGACAGCGCACGTATTCATTAGAGAAAGTCCCTCATTCAGCGGCTGACAGCGCAACATCTCCATTAGCGGTAATGGTTCAGTGTGTAACCTTGGCCTGCCCATCTGAGGTCATGTAGCCCACTAAGGTAGCACGCTAAATGGAATGTCGCATTATCCGACTAATGGGGGTTTAAGGGAACGTGTGAACGCGGAGGAAGAGTGAAAAGAGTTCACTGCTGGAGTCGCGTCCATCGCTGAACGCCTGCTAAAAGAACTCATCACAACGGAAGGATCCCCCTCCCCCTCCCCCTAGGTCAGACCTACCCCCCTGGGACTTGACCCAGCCTGGTCAGGGCACTGTCACGCACAACACAACACAGAGCAGAGGTCTGCTGGCCTCTGGAAGAAAATACTTGGCAGACATTAAAATAACATAACAATAGGAATTGCCATGGACCAATGCTTCCCTGAAAACAAAGAAGTACACACATACACAGAGACATATACACACACACACACACACACTGAATTGCTCCATCGTCTTTTGGTTATTTATAGAGCTGTCAGAAGGCCTGAGCTGCAGTGAATCAAGGTAGCAGAGGACTGCTCCACCATGCACACAGACAGCCAACACAGACAGAGTCTCTGTCTGTCTCTGCTCCGCGGGCTTCACGGGTCGTGTAACGGTGAGCACAGTGAAACCCACACTTCCACCAGAGTGTCCGGGCACTATTCCTACTAATGCCACAAAGCCACCCGGATGCTATTCTTATGACCCCCTGCCCTAGCCTGTCTTTTCGATGGCCTCGTGCCCCGTCTCAAACTCTCTCTCCCTTAGGTGCCTTTGTGACAACCGAGTGTCTCGTTCTCTGTCTGGCTCCGTCACACTCCCGCCCTTTCTAATCCGTCTCTCTGAACCTCAACCAGACAGCTCCCGCTAGCGAGATGCGTGTTAGAATATTGGATAAAAAGCTTTAGAGACTGCCTTGTGCACCAGCGGCCAAAGGGCTACAACGGATGTTGAATGGATTTCACCCACACACCAAAAAGAGAAGCTTCTGCCGTAAATAAAAACCCATTAGAAAAGAAAAACATACAAGCCATTCCTTGCCCACTGTGTGTGTGTGTGTGTGTGTGTGTTGCTCATTGTTGAGTGTTCCTCAATTCTTGAAATCCATCTCTATCTCCCCCCCCCCCATCAGTACCACCGTAACGCGCAAGTACACACACACCCGCTCCACGGAAGCACCCGCTCCACGGGACGCCCTTCATGGCCTCCTCACTGGAGGAATCAATTAGGGAGGGACGGCTGAAGGGCCGAGAGACCCCGTCTGAACGACTGCGGGTATAAACTCATTTGTGAGCCAATAATCGACTGCCAGCCAGACAAGGTGAGGCTGGAATGAAAACCTATTGGCTGGCGACGTCTCCCGACGGTCTATCATCTGAAGACGTACGTCACCGTGACAGTTGGTCCGCCAACGTGGACATATTGTTTTCCAGGGATCCAAGTCCCTAGGTTCTCTCCTATTTCGTTTTATTTTTATTTGTGGGGTTGGGGAGGGCTTCAGTACTGGGGTTGTGGGTAGGTGGTTGTGTGTGTGTGTGTGTGTTGTGTGTTGTGTGTGTGTGTGTGTGTGTGTGTGTGTGTGTGTGTGTGTGTGCGTGTGTGTTACACTCCGCGCTCGCAGGCGACCTGGGTTTATTTTCCTGCTGGGACACACCAATCAAAGTCTCGATCGACTGCGGCTGGCCCTCCCGCAGCTCAGCCGTGAAGGAGAAGGTAATTGAAACATTATATCGCACCCGATGCGGATAGACTAACGCACTCACACGCCCGACGCCACGCACACTCTTGCCACAGCCCACTATCGTTTAGCCTCAAATCAAGACCACAGCTGCCTTGAAGCATCTTTTTTTAATATGTGTCATTGTGATCTCAGTCAGGGCATGAGGGAATTTCCTATTGGTAATGGAAATGAATCATTTCATAGGATGCCTTTTGGCATCGCACAGACTGGCAGAGACTGCACACAGACTCCATATTTGCGAGTTGCTGTTTGCTTATTTTCCACGCGGACACCACAGACAATGAATGATTCTGTGTGACCGTGTTAAAGAGGGTGGTGCATCTATGGTTGATAATTTGAAATTTGAGAGTGTGTTTGGTGTGCGTCTGTGAATAATATTCACATTGTACCTCAACTGTTCCCTATTGGCTTGAACCACACAACTTGGTCGATGTGCACACACAAACACACAGCTGAGCATAATGATTCCACCAGTGTACAATAAAAACCAAAAGGTCTGGAAGCCGTTTCCCACTTGTCAGGGTCATTTCCCCTCAGACAAGACCATATTAATATTCCCGTGGCAAAAAAACGCACACTGCTTCACAATGTGAACACTGAAGGAGACAATCAGTAGTAATGAGGCTTGTGGCCAGACCCGCCTTCCTCTGTCCTACTTTATTTTCAGTCTTCTCTCCACAGCCAGTTACGGTTTTGGTCACAGCGCTGCAGGACGGACGCTGGTCTGCTTGGAAGAGTTGCTGGAGGGACGGGAGAGCCGTTTCCATTTGAGATGTTTTCGTAGCTTTTAGGAAGACTATGATGTGCATGTGATTCGGGGGGGTGGGGGGGTTGCCTAAGTTTACACCGATGTGGTTTCAAATAAAATGTAGAATCTTGCAGAGTGTCTGAGCATGGAAGCCACAGTTTGTCTCTCTTAGGCATATCAATGAGTTAATGTAGGGGCGCCCTGTGGTTCACCCGTCTATCTCAATCTCTCATAAAGCATTAAAATGAAAAAACATATCCTTAAAAATCAAAGAAAATATGAAATGCAGGCGAAAAATAACCTTCCAATCTCATTTTAGAAAGGTACATTTAACATTTTGCGTCCAATCTCTGCCCTAATCGGTTTAGATGTGCACAACTCCATCCGCTCTGCTGAGTGGATTTTGTCTCATGTTAAAGCTACAATTTACAACTCTTCTCTGTATGGCGACAGCTGTCCTCTTCCGCAGCAGAGCAATGAATGCTCTCTTCTGCGAGCCGTACCATGATGTGTTCCACCGAGCAACACAATCACAGCAGCTCGGCTCGGGCAGATTACCAAAAAACTGTCATGTCAGCCGATATGCCTCAAACTTTGGTGAGTGTACCAATGAAAGGACATACACTCGTATGCAAGTATCTATGGCTCACGCATTTAAACTTTACATTGCGGGCAGACTATTGATGTGTGAACTTTGAACTGTGCCCCACATGCTGGCTCTCACTTCCCCCCCGTCCCTCTAGCCTGATGGGAGATCGCCATAATGAGTTGCCACTGTCGGCTATTCTGCGCCAGCCCCCAGGAACACGTGCCGAGTTGGGTTATTAAAAGCATTCTGACTCAGTTATTTATTTTTCCTCGTTCAACGCAACCTTTTTTGGGGCTGCTATATTCCCCCCCCAAGTCGACGGCAGGGCGTGATGGTGACTGCAGGGTCAGCTGATAACCCACAAAGGCCGCAGCTTGGGAAGCACCGCGACACAAGGGTTATCGTTATCCCTCGACGCCTTGTGCTCCATTGCCAGAGTCGCGGGCTCAGAGACAAACTGCAGCGATCAGTGACTCCGCAGCACAGACGGACTCGACCGCAGTGACGCGTGAATCGGCGTCCCTTCACGCCGGTAAGCCAAGATCGTTTAGCGTTGATAGATTTTCGTCTCGACACCGATTTCCTGAACTTGAATATCGGCTACCAGTAATACTATCGCGTACAGATCTAGCTATGTAACAACTAACGCACTTTCTTATTGAAGGGTTTCTTTACGATTGAACAATGTATGTCAGTTCACTTTTTCAGAACTAGATCATTTCATTTATAATAATTATAGTAATACTTTGTTTTGTCGGTTGAGCATGGCCTCCATGTTTTTCGGACTACGGAGCTCGAGCTAGCCCGTAGGTCGGAGTGACGTGAATTCCCATGTCGACTTTCACCTCGGACCTTAACGAACATCGGTAGCTGTTGTTGACGTTCTCTACCTTGCGATAGTATTAGTCATTTGATGGTATGGACCGGCCCTGGACTTGCGTTCTCTGCCGTAACCATTTCTTTAGGCAGTATCGGAGCATTCCCGGTGGGATTCGGTTTCGGAACACTCAATACAGGAACAAAAAAAAGAGATGCTAGCTAACTGTAGCGTTGCTGCGTGCTAGCTTCCTCTGTCGGCACCGGTAGCCGCTCCTGCCTCCTCTCCTCTGAAGATGACGGAAATGCTCTTCGAATCCGGCAGGAGGGGGGAGCTTGGCAGCTGTACTCTGTGTGTGTGGGGCGCGCCGTCGCTATGCGTTTTTGATTGCTTTGGGTGCTGCAACAGCTCAGCGAGCCCGGACAGGAGCGAAAAGAGGTGAGGGACGGCGCAGAGGACAGGACCACGGACATACGAGAGACGGACGTTAAGAGGCCTTTCGTGGGCATTATCACTTCTTGTCAAGCGCAATAAACCTCCGGGTCAAGGGGACGGGGCTGGGGCAGCCAACCAGCTGTCAATCATTGAAGTGATTGTATACACCAGGCGCCAGTGGGGGAGGGGGAGGGGGGGGGGGGTATGGCTGTCCAGGCATCCGACCCGTCATTGAATAATAAACAGACAACCTAACCCAGGTTCCGATAACCTCTAAGTGTGGCCCGGTCGCTCCTGAGGCCAAAAGTGGGGGCGGGACGTACAAGGCGAGCCAGTCCTTTGTTGTTTGCGTCGGGCACAGATGGAGGACGTGGGCATGGACTCGGAGGCCTTCCACAGACACCTTCTCCTGGCGTTTCAGGCGGAGGAAGAAAATTCTGGAGTTCAAAGCAGGTCCCCAGCTGGCTGCAAACACAAAGCAAGGAACGGTTGGAGACACACACGCGCCACCGGCACGCACGCACGCACGCACGCACGGGCACGCCGCGGGTTCGTGGATGCAACCACACTTTGGCTCCTACAGCTGCTGGAGGATTCAGCAGAGCAGCTGCTCCCGGAGGATCATCCTCTTTGCCTTCAGTATTCCTGCACCAATTCCAAACAAACACAGCCCTTTAGATGCATTTTAAATCGCGGTTGGTTTCGACCAGTGTGAACCGGACTGTGGTACTTCAGCAGTTGGGATAGAACAACGAGAAGTATCTCATAGCATACGGCGTGTCTGGATGGTAGCTGAGGGGAGCTTCCGTTCATACGACTGGATGTCTTTATCCTTTAGTCGGGCTGGGGCTGCTGTTGTTCTTTATTGGGTTTCACCTCTTTTTGTTTTAGTTCAGCAGTTTCAGGGGCATTCAATTGGTCTATCATTGGATTTCATTATTCTTTTTGCGGTGGTGTGCACCGTCGGCCGATTCCGCAAGTTTTATTTGGCCAATCGGCACTGGTGGGAGGGATGTTCAGTTCTCGCCGAAGAGCGTTGCGTTTTTTTTGAATTAAAGGACAAAAAATGCCAAACGAGCGTTGCACGGTTTTTTAGCACTGAAAATAACCAAGTTAAAGGAATGAAACAGCAAACTACACAGAAGCTTTTTCTCTTTCGTTCATCCTCTTTTGCTTTATTTTCAACGGATTTTTTAGGCGGAGAGAGCTCCATCACTCGAGGGCAGTCCCGCATGTTCAGGATCTTGTTTTGCCCCGACCGGGTTGATGTTTTATTCTGAAGTGAATTATATCTGAATGGCCTTAGTGGAAGGTCATATAGTCTACGTGATAAATCTTATGTTGTTAGCTGTTTCGGGAGCTAAACCAGGTGCGCAATATTATTCCACAGCTCCATTGGTCTTTGTCTTCTGGGCAATTGCGAAACCAGCTATTTAAAAGGTATCTGTAAGGAATGAACAGATGCTTTCTTCAGCTGTTTCTGCAGGGATATCACCTTTTTTTATCTTGTTGACTGGTTCGTTTCGTAACGGGTTCCTATGATGGAGTAAAGCTAATGATTGTCTCCTTGCAACCTTCCATTCTCGTAGAACAATGCTGGTTTTACGATGCAATGTTGTTTATAATATTTTCTCTGAAGAAAAGGACGCTTTACGCCCTGGCTGTTCTGTTTTGCCGGCGATGCTAGAATCCAATACCCCTTCGACGGCCTTTATGTGGGCTAGAGCGTTTCAGATTATTGGCCGCAACTTTTTATTTATTTTGCTTCCAATACTCCTTGACTGTGAGGGGATGTATACTTGGAACGTTGCAGCGGAAGCTCGCAGGATGCCATGCCATAACAAGCGGAAAAACCAACAAAGCCAGTGCCGAGGGACTCCTGTTGTAATGCGTCTCTGATTTTCTGTTGCGAATATGTCCTCCCCTAAAAATGGTACAGTGTGGTTTTCGAGCGGATCGACCGCGTTGTAAAACAGTCTCAGCCAAGCTTAATAGCAGACACTGGTGTGGTTCCACAGTTTTCAGTTTAATGCGTCTTGCCTTGCCTCTGGCGCTCAGGCAAAGGGTTATTAAGTCCACAGGTGAGATGGGGGCATGTGCAGATTGGAGCTGGAGAATGCATCTTTGTACGGGCCCAGTGCAGAAGAAAACGCAATGCATATCCTTTAATTTCCTAATCTCCAAGAATATATTTTCAATTTTCCCGAGGCCATTGTATCACGCCAACTGAGTCCTGCGCGCTAAGCGCCTTGTTATACGTTATTTGAAGGATTTTTACGCAATCGTTACGATCGACTGCTTTTCCATTCCGGTTTCTACTTTTTACGAATTCTGGTGGACTTGGCGCAGTCAACTAATCCACGATAATGGCCTCCAATATATCATACTTTTGGATGTATATCAAAAAATCCTTCATGTGCCAGAGCAGCGGTTGCAGGGGAGGTGGCGCTGTATAGCATACGACGGCATTTGGGGTTGCTTACAGGACTTGGGTATCAGACCGTGGAAGCTAGCAATAATCAAAGTCACATTTCCAGATGGGCTAATGAAAGCCGCCCCACATAGAGCCGTAGCACACGCCGGTCACTGCCTTAATCGTGCACAGAGGTGAGGCCACACTCACTGAGGAGAGTGAGTTACTTGGCTTGCTGATACGCTACATTGACCAGGCGTCATATCGAAGTTGCTGTTGGTACCTCTACTACTTCTGCCCTTATCAGGTTTGATACGATCTTACTTGGGAGTCCGTTGATTAACCTGATTACAGCCTTCCAAACTCTTGGGCACTGAAAAATAATCGCTACGGGTTGTTTTGCTTTACTTGTATGAACCAATGTGTCATAGCTTATGAATGATTTTAGATGAGGAATGCGTGTCATAGCAGCTCGGCTGCGTGCGTGACCTATAGCGAGTAGAACTCTGCAGACGCGTGTTTCTACGGCATTGTGATCATGAATAATGACATGCAGTTAAGACAACCTGCAGAGGTCGGGATTCATCATAACGTCGATTGCAACCAACGCCTGACTACGGATTAAAGGCATTATCCGTTTAGAAAATAGTTCAAAGTACTGGCATCATATTCTTGGTAGTTATTGGTTCACAGGTTACAAAATAAAAGGTTGACTATCCCCCATTCATATAAAGGGCTGAGAAACACTCTGCTAGCCCATCGCACGATTTGACCACTTCCCGTCAAACAGCACTAGTGCATGCGCTGGATCGCAGCGGTGGCCCTTTGGTTTCCCATGATACAGGTGTCTGGAGTCCCTTACAGTCTAACCCACGGGCACTAACTTCTCCACTCCCACCACGAAACCACTATAACTGCAGAGGCACCACCACATGCGGCAGGCAGGGTCAGGGCCAAATCCGCTAAATTGAAAAGGATTCCGTTGTGTCTGTTTTACAGCGCAGTGCCGTGTCAGCTATGCTTGTCTTATAGCACAGTTCTACATCACTGCAGCGTAGTTTGCACTGATGGGGACAGTTGTATAGCTAAGATTAACAAGTTTTAGTTCACTGATTCACAGTCAGAATCGATATGTGAGGTTTAGTAGCATGAGGTGAGATTGGGCTCGGGCTGGTAATCCGAAAGCAAACAAGTTCGCCAATCTTTCATTACATCGTTCCACATTCCGTCCCCAGAGAGCAGGCTTTCCGGGGTCAGACACCAGCGCTGGCAGGTGGAGGTGGTGTTAGCTAGGCTGG
>OLKM01005557.1:0-16775 GCA_900291075.1 Melanogrammus aeglefinus | reverse complement strand
GAAGGTGAAATGCCGGCGCGCCAAGCTGCGCCGAACCGGCCGGCAGTGTAAAAAGACTATAGTCAGGGTTCGAGTTAGGTGGGAGCCAGTGGGAGCTGAGCTCCCATTGAGAGCGATCTGGCTCCCATGAAAACAGCAAACTCAAATATGGTGGGGGTCTTTGAAAATACAGCAGCATAATAGGCCTATTGTAATCACACATAAAGCTATTTTTCCTTCCAATATGCAGAGTAATATTGACGTTAAGTGGTATAATAGAACGCCGGTCATTATCGGGAAAATATGCCCAGACAGGGCGAACCGGACACCGACACGAAACGGAGGTGCTTCGACCTGAAGAGGCTTATCTTCAATAATGAGTGGCTACTTGCTAAACGAAAAAATAACTTTGCAAGGTGTCTTTTTACAATTATTTTGTTACCATAAGTAGTGTGTTGATCAGCAGCCAAAGACGTTGACGTCGCTTAGCAACCGAAGAAGCTGGCATTGTTGTGAAGGGCCCATGAACATGAACGGAGTGTTCCATGGCATTGAGAAGAGCCGTGTCATAATAGCCCATTTACATCCTATATCCCCCCCTCCCCCCCCGTCAAAATTCAGCGCAAGGCCGGTTCGGTCTCCCCCCACCGTCAACAACTTTAAGAGACCCCCACAGAGATGGAATCATAACTAGAACCCTGCCTATAGCCTGACTCCTTCCTGCCCAACAATATGGGCAGGATCTAGACCAAGCTCTCCTAATCGGGTCGGCAATAGCCATGTTTGAATGATAATGAATGAATGGAACATTCCCTTTTTATTGTCGACAAATATTCTATACTAGAGAGCCAATCAATGAAACCTTATGCGGAATCAGATAAAGTAGGCTCTCTTGCTGTGCAAAGTATGTTTCAGAAATCAGCACATTAAGATAAATGTACTTGTCACACAAGCTATTTTGGATTTTTGTAACGTGGAATTATTTCAGGCGGGGAAATGCCGTGAATAAATGTATGCACAGTGCGTTCAGGATTAGGACTGATATATATGTCGGCCTAGGCCTAATCAAGTGTGTTTTAATATCTTTAGCATTCATATTATTGCACTGAGATATTTGAACCCTTTTTAACCCCATTTTCCTGCAACCCTCCTTTGTCTCCCCATGCGTCATAGCCCGTTTCAGCACCATGTCAGTGCACAGGTACAATCCTACAAACGTTGTGAGTGCAGCGAATGCACATTCATGTTAAGAGGAGTTTCGGGAAACGCTCCAAAGAAATTAACGTTCGAAAGATCTATCGTGAGAATGATCGTACGAGCGAATATCCATCATTATCGGGAAACTGGGCCCTTGGGTCTATTGTCCAAAATCTGTAGGCATCCTTAAGCAAGCTGTGCCCATTCATCCTCCATGAAGATATAACTATATACCTTTTGGATAAAAGGTTTTTCTGAATGACGAAACAGTAAATAGCAGTTGCAAACATTTCTGAGTTCTGTACGGTAGTTTGTAATGGCTCACTGAAGTCATGGTTCGGTTCATACCACGGTTCCGACATCACGGTTCGGTACAAGTTCGGTACAATGAAGGGAACTACTGTACTACTGTAAGTGACTGGGAATTGAAGTTTTCCCACACTTGCGACCTTACTGAGGCGGGCAGGTCATCTAACGCCTCTTGCCCACTGCACCGTCTGTCAAAGGACGTCGGAATGCATGGCTGACGGATGGGGGAGCTTTCCAGGGTCGTCAGAGCCCGAGTAGTGTCACAGTGCTTCAATTTGCGTAAGTGATCTGATTGGATGACGGATCCGTCGCCGCAGAAAGAGTAGAACATATTTGAACTTTTTGACTGAGCCGAAGGCACCAACGGAGTGAACGGATCCACAATGCATTGCAAGTCCGTCCCCATTTAAATTCAATGGGGATCAATCAACGGACGGATGCAGTGGCCACGAGGCGTAACTCTTGCTGATCGCCGCCACTCGCCATACTCCTCTTTAGTGCTGCTATCTCTGATTCGCAGTTCGCATTCTGCGCATGCTCGAAATCTTGCGGCTGGGGACGTGAGCTGGAAGTAGAAGGACACGGTTGTCGTGTTGTTGTCGCCAAAGACATATAAACAATGATTATTAATGTATTTAGAAATATAAATATTTAATTATTTCTTTATACGTTTACGGTTGTCGCCGTCAGAAAACGAGAAACAGTGATTTATCCTCCGGTGGCAGAGCCGCCGGAGGATAAATGGAGCACAATGGAGCATTTAGCAATGGAGAAATGACATGGACCCAAAGTCAACTGACAGCTGTCTACTGACAACATCTTTCTCGAATGCAATGAATGAATCGATTTTCTCAACGCCATGTATACTCAGACAATTGCAGTTGTCCAATTGGGGAGCATATTCGAACTATGGATTTAATCTGATAAAGCTGTGCATGTAACCGTACTGACTGACTCACTCACTCGACCGTCAACCTGACAAAAAAGTGTAGCACTAGCTACCGAAGGCGGGGCTCGGCTACCTGGGTACCAATCAGGGCTGCAGTTTAGTTGTCCCTGAAGAACTTGCATATCTAACATTAGTTCCGCATTACATTAATTTATTTGCACACCAGTTTTATTTAATTTTATACCCGTGTATTCTCTGTGTTAAATCCATGCACCAAACCGTACGTCCGTACTGAT
The DNA here is from genome assembly GCA_900291075.1 of Melanogrammus aeglefinus. Classification (NCBI taxonomy): domain Eukaryota; kingdom Metazoa; phylum Chordata; class Actinopteri; order Gadiformes; family Gadidae; genus Melanogrammus; species Melanogrammus aeglefinus. The sequence goes on along the minus strand of OLKM01005557.1, from coordinate 14,105 downwards.
TTGGTTCAATACGTTTCCATGTATTGTTAACGCCCTACTGTATGCTGGATGGCTGGATGCTGTTGGATTTTTGGCTGGGTGGCTGGACGGTTGGGTGTTGGCGGCTGGCTGGCTGGCTGGATAGCTGGGTGGCTTGATGTTTGGTGGCTGGAAGGCAGGGTGGGCTGGTGGCTGGATGGCCGGTTTTTGTTTTTGCTTGATGCTGGATGGCTGGTTTGTTTTTGGCTGGCTGGTCTGGATCGCTGGTTTGTTTTGTGGCTAGGTGGCTAGGTGGCTGGATGGCGGGTTGGTTTGGTGGCTGGCTGCCTCGTTGGATGTGTGGTCAGATAATGGATAACTGAATGTATGTTTGCCTGGCTTCTCAGTGTTTCTATTGAATATTAAAAATAGTGAAAAAGATGTCTTCTCTCAGACGGTAATCTGTTTATTTACTTGTTTATCATTATATGCTGTACGGGCTGTTTTGCAGTGGGTGTTGCATTCCAGTCCCATGGAGTTTGGATTTTTTCTCTACATTGAAAGGCAACAGATTGAAAGCAACAAAATATATTTGTTTCTATTGTCATATGCTGCAGTTGTCATTGAAAGTTAAAAGAAAAAGGTTGTTAAACTTGTGCTAGGGAAGCTCTCCATACGATGTCAAAAAGAAGGTGTCAGGTCAAACACCTGGCCTATCCCGACCCAGCATCATGAGTACTTACGCCTACCAAGACACTGGCCTATAATATTTATGTTTTACCTAAAAATACCTTTTAAATATAAAAATTAAAGATTGATAACTGTTAGAAATAACATGATAATTACAGGCTCAGTAAATAACAACCATACATTCAATCCACATTACCAACTTGTGTATCGAGTGAAATGAATGGAGTAAAAATCAGTTTATCTGAAAAATGACTGAAGGGATGGTCTAATATGAAATATAAATCAAAGGGGATGGAAACGTTCCATCAGTCGCTTCCATGTCATCCAAAGATGTGGAAGACTCCTGCACAATAACCCAATGGCGGAAGTGACCTAATGTATCACTGCTAGGAGAGTGGAGCCACAACGCATGTCTCCTCGTATTTCAATTATGATGGACAAGCAAACAGTTTTACAGTACAGCTTCTTAAATGTATCCTCTCGTCTCTCATCCACTCTGTCACTTTACAATTGTCTCAAAGTTTCATTAAATGGACATATAAAAACAACCTTGGAATTGCTTTATTTTTGTCCCAAAGCACCACGATCCTCTGTAAAAGGTAGAAAAGAGAGAAACACAGACCTGGAAAATATTAAAAGAGATTTCATCAGTGGAGACAATCTGCATTAAAAGTTGGTTATATATGTAGTGAAATAGTAAAATAAATTTTAAATGTTGTGCATTTCTTGACCAAGAACAGGCAGACACCTTAGATCCATCAGAAAAGCGACAGAGTTATCCTCCGAAACCTAACCCCCAGAGGCAGGCCCGGCACGATACAGTCTACTGGGAGGACCTCATCTTCACCAGCAGAGGGTGGCTCTAGGCCTTACAGTGGCCTGGCATCGGTGAACTGACTCCACAGTGGCACCGCAGTAAGGACAGTACATGTTCACCACTGAGGTCCCAAAACAGAGAAAAGTTGTGCCTTTGTTGATCAACCTTTGCTTGCTCTCAGCGATGACGGTACCAGACGTCCACTGAGGCAGTTGAGCGGAGGGATCGAGCTGGGTGTGTGGCTTACCAATCTCGAGAAGAAGGTACAGTGATGTTCTCAACCAGTGACCAGTAAATCTATGTGTGGGCAATCTTTCCCTGGCATTAGAGGAGCTCCAAGTCTTGTTGAGGTTAAGCCTCAGGTGATGGGCAGTTGTCCAAATGCTGACATCTGCCAGACATTCAGATATGTGTGTTTCAAATCAGGGCTTTGTTCAGATGAGGGGAAAGAGGGAAAATAGCTGAGTGTCGTCAGCATAGCAGGAATATGAACAGCTGTGAGATGTAATTACAGAGCCCATAGATCTGGTATAGATCTTCGACCTGTCAAATGCTGCAGGACAGGTCGGGTTGAATGAGAAACTGATAGAGAGGATGAGGCTCTGGCAGCAACGGTAGGGACTCAGTCACCCTCGGTGGGAGAGCATCTCAGTGGAGTGTGCCTTCTTGAAGCTTGGCTGTTAAGGGTCAGGCAGGTTGGTAAAAGAGAGAGATAGGAGGGACAGGTGGTTAGTGATGGCACGTCGAGTGTTTTAGAGAGAATGAAAGAAAAGATACCGGTCTGTAGTTCTGGATTCGGTGGTAATTAAGGGTGGTTTTTTGAGGAGAGGCTTTATTCTGGCAGTCTTGAAGACAACTGGAACAATGCCTGAAGTGGAGAGAGGAGTTGATGAGTGCGTGAGAAATGGCAGGATGTTGCTTGAACAGCCTGGAGGAGAGAGGAAGGGATAGGTGTCAAGGGGAGGGGATGGCATGTTTAGATGTTAATTATTCTACTGACATCGTCTGAGGTGAGAGGGATAAATTGGGTAAAGACAGAGGTTGTAACCTACTTAACCTTGTGGTAAAGTAGTCCACAAAGTCATCAGCAGTGAGGCAGGAGGAGGTGGAGGGGGGAGGGTTTGAGGAGAGAAGAGAACAAGGAAAACAGTTTCCTGGGTTTGAGGCGGAGGAGTTGATTTTGGTCCAGCAGAAGGCAGATTGGCTGTTGACAAAGTGAAATCAGAGAGAGAGGAATAGATAGTGAGATAGATCATTAGGACAGTCTGATCTCTTCCATTTCGTCTCAGCTGCCCGCAACTCTGCTCTATAAGTCCGCAGAGATTCGGACAGGAAGAGAGGGGCGGAGATTTTATTTCAGCCTAGCCTTTTAATAATTAAGTGTATGTGGATTACTTACCGATAGGGCTCCAGAAGAGTCTCCAGTCTCTGCAGCTTGTCCGATTCTGGTGGCGTTAGCATAACGAGTTTGTGCTGTTGTTGGTCCAGGGTTGCTTTTATACTGCTGACCATATCCACCGTCGAATTCCAACGTGTTGGACCAGCTGCTCCTGCTACTGTCCAAGGGCAGCTTGTTGTGCTTGAAGCTCTGTGGTGATTGCCGGACTGTGTTTGAAGTTGCCCACAATTTTGCGAGACAATGCGTGCACATATCCGCTGTCAGAGAGGCTCAACATGATGCTTCTCTGTAGGATGTGCGCTATGCAAAGTTACATTTATATTTGTCTTTAAGAAAGTTGGCTCATATCTGGCTGGTAAGAGGTTGTTGAGGCTAGTTTCAGTCACAAGGTGACAGCAATAGGCTTGATTGCTGGGCGGAGCTACGCAAAATTCAGGAAAAAAAGTCAGGAAGCTGACAAATTCAGTAACATTTATATTTGTTCGTTAGAAGGTTGTCTCATATCTGGCTGTAGGTGAGTCATAAAACTACGAACTCTAGTGTTTTGCATTACAATTGGTTGTACTAAATTTAACCCTAGTGTTGCTGTGTTGGTTTTTGCTGCTGTCGTTATTTTTTTGTGACAATAGGCTTGACAGTCTTCTGGAGCTCTGTCTGTAAGTAACCCACATAGTTAATTATTAATAGGCTACGTTAAAATAAAAGGTAATTGATTAAATTGAAATGATTTGTTACCTTTTTGTAAACTACCAACTACTGTTTTAGTAACTTGATGTCTCTCTCTCTTGTGTGTGTGTGTGTGTGTGTGTGTGTGTGTGTGTGTGTGTGTGTGTGTGTGTGTGTGTGTGTGTGTGTGTGTGTGTGTGTGTTGTGTGTGTGTGTGTGTTTATTCAACTGCAGGTATGTAACTGAGATTCCTGGGTGGGGAGGGCTATGTATCCTGCTCTGTTGTACTGCCTGCCCTCTGCCACTTGCGTCATGTAATGGAGGTCTCTGGTGAGGACCCTGCATATTTGGTGAGACAGCCACATTTTATTGTATGAAGGTGTGGTAGTTTGTTAATTTAAAAAAAGGGAAAATGTTCAACCATTGTTTTAACCATTCTAAAACCTCTTAAAAAAAAATAAAGAGCAATGGCTAAGATGCCCATAACGTTTGGGCAGTGGTGGGCCGTCAGGGCCAGCAGGGCCTTCTCTGCTGGCCCTGTCAAAATCCAAATAATATATTTACATCATCTTTTTCAAAATTACATAAATTTGTGTTTGAATGCATCTTAATTCCATATTTTTTTCAGTACTTACGACATAATTCCATTAAGGAAAAACATTTTTTTGTAAGGCTGAGCTCAGCTGAATAACACATCACAGCAAGGTTACATGGACCGGCGGGGCCAGCACTAAAAGTATTTCTAGCATTTCACTGATTGGATAATAAATTTGACTGACGTTTGTAATCAGCCAATCAAATGTTTATGTGTAGTAATAGAACGGCCCCAGGGCCCAGCAATATGCCGGCGCTGGCCCCCGGTGATGTCATCAGCAAATTTTGAATCGTTGGCGGTACAGTTTTTCTCCTTCGTTTGCCTTTTTCAAGGTGATCGTTTGGAGAGAAGACAGATTTAATTTCAAGAGGAAGACCTACACTGAAGCTGGGTGGGCTGACCCAGGCTGGTTAAGGTTTTGTGCGGCACAGAATGCAACTACAGCCGCTTTGACGGCTCGCACCGTTCAGTACAAGCTATTCTACTGGCCGTGTTTGCTGTTCAACATCAGTGAGGGGACATGGAACAGCGCCGGATTTAGCAGTCTTAACAGCTTCACCAAGGCAGCTTTAAAACATCAGGCCATGGTGATGGGTGAGTTTTACTTTGTACTGTGTAGGAGCGATAATGTTGTTTTGGTACTTTAGTTTATAACGCATTTTTTTTAATGGTTGGAACTAGGGATGCACCGATACCGATACTGGCATCGGGTATCGGGTCGATTACTGTTGTAATATACTTGTACTCGTACTCGCTAAAGTTTACCGATACCAAGAACCGATACCAGTGCATGCAATTGCTCTGCATGAAGACCGCGATCAGAGGGTGGCTTTGCATCTTTGTATTTTTTTAGATTGGCGAGCTAGGGGGAGACGTCGAGCTAATCAGAAACAGCGTGGTTAGGCGAGGAGTCACCCGTCCTGACATACAGCGCGATGCGACAGCGACGCGAGCGAGCGAGCGAGGAAAAGTGATTAGAATGTGTACTTTTCAATGAGCCTGACCTGACGTGCCGCGAGCGACGTTGCGCCGTCCAGCGATGTCGCTCAACCCTGAATTTATCGCTCGCGTTGTCTCTATCTGGACGACATTTCGCGGCGGTGTCCCGCCCCTAAACACTTATTGGTTGATAGTACGCTGCTTCCTGTTGAATGTCTTTACATCCCTCGATGATTTGATTGGTTTGGATTCTTAACCAATAAAATACACTCGCGACAAAATCGTCACGCTGCATATCAGGACACCCTCGCGCGAGTTGTCGTCGCCGTTTCGCTCGCTCGCTGTATGTCAGGACGAGACTGGCGTTTGAAAAAAAAAAAAAAACAGAAAATGTGGACACTGCAATAGGTTAATTCATGTTTTGTAAAAGCTGAAGACAGTGCCAAATAGTTACATGACATTTTGTTTGATTCAAATGTGGACACTGCAATAGGTTAATTCATGTTTTCTCAATCTAAAAGCTGAAGACAGTGCTAATTGATAATTTTGTTTGATTCAAATGAAGAAACTGCAATAATTTCACAGAAAAATGTTTATTTTCACTTGAAATGTGAAAAGTTTTACAGTCATTTACTCATATTTATCATTATTTGTTGTAACAAGCAGAGAAGAAAATAAAACTTGTCTTCCAATTCATTGCATTTTGCCTAATCGTTTGTTTTTTTGTTGTGGTAGAAGGATCGGCATCGGTACTCAGTATCGGCAAGTACTCAGATCCAAATATCGGTATCGTATCGGTTTGAAAAAAAGTGGTATCGGTGCATCCCTAGTTGGAACGGCTGTGGCTTAGTAAGCATATTAAATTAACCCGTTGACTACTACTCCTGTGGGCTTCATATTCTGGCTGGATTAGCTGTTGTAAAATATGTGGCATAAAGGCCTACTTGTATTTTTCATTTTTGTTAATGAACTGGCGTTGCACTAGTAATATTGTCGCTATAGGCTAATTTATTGAATCTGTTGAAGTTGCGAAAGCATCCAGTGAAAATAACAATAACTGTGAACACTTGTTTTTGTGTCGTGTGTGATGTGCAATCTGTTTGCGGAGTGACATAAGGAAAGATCTGATGGTGATGCTGCATTACTCTAGCTCTGCGGTAATGCAAAGTGGTGTGCGTGTCCCCTGTTGTTGTTGCTGAAGATCAACAGTCTATATATCCGCCTTTGTCATTTATCTTTCCGTTCCTACAACAATTTACAGAGAAATTGAAAAATCCGGGCATACTTACGAATGGTAATTAATAGTGATTAAAGCTAAGGTGGGTAATAGCCAGTCAGCTATATGTAGGTGAAGTGCTCTGAGAATAACTGCTCATCACTTTGCTCTCCCCTGCCTCTGTGTGCCTCCCCAAAAAATTGCCACCGCTCATGTACACTTTGACCAATCAGAGCTAGGCTCCGATTCTCCATTCTTATTGGGTGTGGGACCGTCCGGTCACCTTGGCAACGATGTTGGTGCGTCCCTGCGTGACCGTTCACAAGCCTAGCATTCTGACAGTTTTGCACTACTACGGCGGACAACAAATGATTAGCAATGTCTTCATCAACGGCCCCTAAATTTCCCATTCCCCGGATACCAACACCGCTAAGACGGCGAAAACAAGAGGAAAGACATTTGTTGAAAGGACAGCTACTAAAAGGGAGGCGCAGAGAGCTCTAAAAAAAAACCAGAGTAAACATTGGCGTGACTTATGAGCGATGGAGAGAGTTACGTAAACTGAGAAACTTAAAATCGGACGCTGAGATGGCTACATAGAGAGGTAAGGAGTAGTGTTATTGTGATGAATATGTAAAGTGTCGGCTGGTATGATTTTTTACTAGGCAAAGCCACGATAACCGTTACATTACGGTTCTGTAATGTAACCATTTCAATACGGTTCTGTAGGATGTCTTGCATTGGCCCATGGTTCGTTTTATTTGTTAGTTATGTTCACACTAACTGTGCGTTGACACCAAACGCGACATTTGTCGCCCATTCAGTCACTGAAGTTTTGTCGCTCCACAAATCATAATCTGTCGCTGTGCAAGTTTTGTCGTATTTGTCGCGCCACAACACGATAACCACCATTGCCTTGTCTTTACCTTTTGTGGAAGAGGGAGAGACGTCGGAGGACCCAACGCAGTCTATTCATAATATTGTAATGACCACGGAAAAGGCAGTGAATGAAGTATTGATTAGACAGAGATTTATTAGATGGGCCTACCTAATAAACTGTTGGAACACTGGTTTGGAACTGGAAACCATAGCAACTAGGGATGGGCATTTCTGGCAAAAATACTATTCGATATTCGCTGAGAAATATTCGAATAATATTCGAAAATCGCTCAATCAAGAACCCCCCACGCACGCACGCACCTCGGATACACGCACGTACAATGACACAGGGAGAGGCTTGTGTGAAATCAATCTGTTTATTTAACAACTGCGCCAACATTCAACATCAAAATTATTTCAACGTGGGCTTAAGGCAGATAGACCTACATGCGCCGAAAACGGATCGCTATTTATTTATTTATTTTGACTTAAAGGCCAGGATAGACCTACATGCGCCGAAAACGGGATCGCTATTTATTTATTTATTTTTACTGAACACAGCCTGCATGACGGTGGAAATAGACACATCAAAAAATATAACTTCACACGGTGTGTCTTTTTACAATTTATTTGTTACTAGCATTTGTGGTGTTGATCAGCAGAGAATTAGTCCCCAAAAGACGTTGACGTCGCTTAGCAACCGAGGACGCTATTCACCACCGGAAGTTGAGAAGGCCCATGCAAGTCAATGGAGCGTTCAACAGCATTGAGAAGAGCCGTGTAACTTGTGCGTTCACACCAAACGCGACGGGGCGACAAGATCCCATAGAAAGTGAACATAGAGACGCGTATCGGGCGAATTTTTCGCGAGAGAAAACCGGCGACAAGTTTTGATTATTCGCGCCACACTTTCGCCGAGCACAGGTGAGCGCGTTCACGAGGATTTGTGGCGCGACAAATTCGCTCGAGTTTAAATATTTCAACTTTGACGCGAATTTCACGTGATGACAGCCAATCAGCGTTCAACATCGTGGCCACTGAGTGACATGTGTAACAGCCAATCAGCGTTCAACCGTCAAACTCAGTGCACTGCAGTCCGGGGTGAACTGCGGCATGGAGGAGAATGTGATTGTTGCCGTTTGCGACTCCCGGAGCTCTATATATAATAGTATATAATATAATATAATTGCATATATAATATCCAGGGATGCAAACAGGTGAAGGGTCAAAAAAGTGAGTACATACCGGCGACTTGTTGGGTGCGTGCGCCGATCCCACGTGAGACCATGGAAGGGGCGCAATGATGAAAAGGGCCAAAGATTTCTATTCCATTCTTTATTGAATTGTAAACATATAGCAATAGCTAGAGTAACGGATTAATACAACAAACAAAAGAACATTTTCATTGTCATTTTGACAGAATTACTTCTTTTTTTTTGCCACCAGGATCTCGAGTGCCCGACGCCTTTGTTTGGCCGCATGCTTCATTCTTGCCCTCTTTTCGGCTTCAAGTGCAGCCCTTTTACTGTCCTCAGCAGTTTGTGCTTTCTCGTACCCATATTCTTTAGCCCTCTCCATTGCTGAAATCCGGTTCTTTTGGCGTCTAGCCGCATCCCTTGCCCAGCAGACTTGATGTTTTGACACAGCCTTTGATCCAATTTCCCATATTTGGGATCGTCCCTCTTAAAAATTTGAGTGGCGGACATGTTGCCTGATTTTAGTGTGTATTTAACAGTTTGGAATGCATTAAATGTAGGGATAGCCATGTTGCTGCTCTTTGGGTCAATAATGTCCCCCATAAGGTTGAAGGAGGCCTCCACCAATGGGCCATGAAAGATGGAGAGGGCGGCTTTCACGACTTTGCTCAATGCAGGGAACTTTCTAGAATTGAAGACCTTGGCCCACCAAGTGACCATGTCCTCTCCCTCACTGAATGAGGCCAAATCTGGAGACACACTGTACCCCATTATTTCTAGGTGGACATCACTTTCAGGGTCTGTGAAGTGTTGAAGGTTGGTGGCCAGCTTCTTCAAATGGATCACAGCTTGCGAGTGACCTCTGAGGATGGGGTCTACAGCAGAGAGGGATTGTAGGATGGGGTTCTCCAAAGGTAATTTCTTTTGTAGATATAGGCCAGTTGTGATGTAGGCCTGCGAGACCGACTCCAGGAATGTCTTGAGGAGCTAAAGTGAACAAAACCAATGCATTAACATTGGCCGTATATTGAAAGAATAGGCCAATATCATGTCCGAACTGTTATTAATGCAATGTAAGAGGTCATTTTGAGAGTATACTAACAGGATGTCGAGGACTCTTGGTTCTGAATGAATCCGCCTCTCTTCCAACATAAAGCTGGGCGAAAGGAGCATCTTTTCCTCAATCACGAGGTTTGCCATCTCTTTAGGAGTTGCATCCTTTAGGTGCTCAGCTCTGATAAAACAACTCATGAAGAGTTTGAACAACTCTAGCTGCCTATCGTGAAGCTTGTGCACCAAGGTTTGGCTCCCCTGGAAAATATTTCAACAAATATCATGTTAGGTTATGCGCCAACATTTTGCTCCCCTGATATTTCAAAAAGCTAAATGTGGCTTTCAGTCATGCTGTCCTGTTCCAAAGCAAGTGAACCCCAGACAAGAATAACCACTTTTTGAAACAGTGTTAATATTGTCTTTTGCCAGTATGTTATGCAGATATCCCAAGTAGGCCTAAAATACACTGACATGTGGACATGTAGAGACACACAAATTCTGGGCTTCTTAAATCTATGAATTTATTCTAAACATATTTCAGTGTTGGTCACCAATACTTGGCACGCCTACATAACACACTGTATGTGCTTACAACATGTAGACTGGAAAGGATTACTTTAATTTCTCTGACTTTAGAGCAGCTATTTATATTAGTTTGACCAAATGCTACCAATACCAACCTGGAAAACCATGACATACTCCTTCAGGATGGCGAGCACACCCTGATACACACTCAGCTGTAGCTCAGTTTTTGTGTCCTCCAAGCCAAATCTTAGAGTTCCACCCTTGTTCTTTCTGTCTTTCCCTAATTGTTGTCATAGCTAAAAGAGAGAATAGAATAGGTAAAATGGTTAAGTAAAAATTAGCTTTTGGCACAAATCCAATTAAAAAATGTCCAAGATGTGTCAGCAATACTGTACAGGAGGACTGTTAACATACTTAACATGTTAACATACTTGATACTTATAGATTGATTGATTACACATAGTGTTTCTACCTAATATTGTATCTTTCACATTCAACAGTTTATACCTTCATTTTCCTTCCAAGACCATGGAGAAACTATAGTTTCACAATTCAGATAAATTGAATTAAAAGTACTTTTCCAATGTGTTCAAACTAATGCATGCTCAGGAGAAACCCTACCTTTCTCTGTTAAGGTCCCCATGCAGAGAAAAGATCCGCTGTTGTGCCTTCTTGCTTACGTTGTGTTGTCTGAAGAGGCGCCTCCAGAGGGTCCCTGTAAAGCGCCTTGTCCCTCTGCACTCAGGAAGCCATAATATAGCACCTTATATGCAGGCAGCATTCTCTTTGTGGCGATGCTCACATTATATGCAGAGAGCCAGCGATGCTGCACAAACCTCTGAGGATTGGTGGCAGGGATATGCATGAACTGACACACTTCCTTGAGGTACATCACCTACGAAAGTTAAAAATAAAAAATGACTCGCCTGTACAACTACAATGTATACATCGCCTGTACAACTACAAAATGCATACCTGATCTGGAGACCACTGATGATCTGTGTGCAGATCTGAAAATAGCTTCTCAAGGAAGAGGTTAAAAGGCTCCGCAAATTTTTTGGCTGCATTGTGGATGTGATGGCAACTGTCCCCATCTATGTCCAGCAAAGTTGGGCAGAGTGAATGGCGGATCCTGGTCTCCAGACCTGACTTGCTCCCTCGCATGACACTGCACGAATCCATCATGATGCTCACCAGATTTTGCCACGGAATGCCAATTTCAATGAAGAAGTCAGTGAGAGACTTTTCCAAGCTGGCAGCAGTCACTTTCTGGACTTCAAGAGAGCAAAGATGCTCTACGACCACCTTCTCCTTATCCTCATGGTAGTAGCTAACCAACATTGCAAGTACTTTCTTGTTGCTGTTACAGGTGCTTTCATCGATGTTCAGAGAAAAGGGACATCTATTTAGCTGATAAACTGTCCTTTCAGAGAAAGTACGTGCAAGGCCATTAACCATTTTGTATGTGGCTGCTGTGCGTGACAGTTTTAACTGTGCCAAAGCCATCTTGTCAAGTGCAAGAGTCTGGGCCAAATTAACAAGGACGGGAGCAATTGATAATGGAAGGGACTGCTCTGCAATGACTCCCAGAACCATAGCCTAAAAAGGGAAACAATGGAGTAAATTACACTAAACACATTCTCAGAGACCAATACGCTTTTGCTTCAAGAAAATAATATACTTAAAAGTTGTCTTCTACACTTTTGCATAGGTCTACAACACTTTCCCTTTATGCTTCCTTAACAACCTTGCCTACCTCTGCGTTAGCTATGCGATCAGATGTGGGCACAGGGGTCAGAATCTGCTCCCTTATCCTTTCAGGTCCTTGTGCTGGTGCTGGCCTTTCTTCTGTAAGGACCGGTGCCACACTACGTGTTGTGATAATGCCACATAATTTTCGAACATGGCATTCAGTCTTGCAGTGTGCCACTAGTGCTTGGGACCCTCTGTTCGAATAATTGATCTCCCTCATGCATAGTGTACACCTGCCATGGCCTTTCTTGTCAATTTTTTTGATACAATGAGACAATGGGAAAATGTGTGTCTTTGTTTCAATAGTGGTTGAGATTTCCAACTTCAGCCAGTTCCAGTTCCAGCTGCACTTGCACCCTAGAATCCACCTGCTTCACAGACAAAGCCTCATCCTCATTGAATTCCCTCATTCTGAAAATAACAGAAGAGGAAACAAAAAAACATCATACCATTTGAATTGTAACATTACTTTTACTTATATATAATTATAAATGATTGATAATGTCTGAAACATGTGGGCCTAGTCCATGGTGAACCAAATTGCAAATTTTAAGTCCTAGTTAATTTCATTCAACATTTACTACCTGAATGGTTTTTACTTTACCTACATTAGATGGAATCTGACTAAAAGAGTCACTAAACAATATTTCATTCACAGTTTCATTCATCATTGACCTTGGGTGTCTTGAAAGGCGCCTCTAAATTAAAATTAAATGTATATGTATGATACACACACAAGACCAGAAACCATAGCAACGCCGGTAAAACCAAACCCCAATCCCAGTGAGCTCCCGCGACGCTGATGCCATCCGGAGGTGCACAGAGCTTTTGGCCGTGATATTATAAAATACAATTTATATTATGATTATATTATTACTATTATATGTAGTGTATATATATACTATAATATATGCTTAGCTTAAGCTTAGGGTACAATATAAGGATTGACGAGAGAAATTGACGTTGTGCTGCGCTGTCCCGGCTCCTTCTTAATTGAAGGAGCAGCAGAAGAAAAGCTCTCTCCTGCTAGTGGGCTTTCATTAGTAAATCAAATTATAAATTCCCGATATAGTGATAAAACCATCCATCCATTATGTCTCGCCGGTCCAGAGATGTTGTCAGGTGTGGCGCCGAGAGACACATAAACGGGACACTGATTATTTTACATTGGACCATGTATTACAGTACATTCGGAACACATTTTAGGAACAGATCTATGCTGAATAGAAATCCTATTGCGGAATCAGAGTGTGCATGGTAAACCGCGGCTAGTGTTTAATCTCTAACTAGTGCAGGTCTATGCGCTAGCTAACACCAGCTCATCAGTTAACTGATATCATGGATTGAAAATTGAACCCGTAGTCGTCTCGATGTCAATACCAGGAGACATAAAATCCCGAAAAGGCGGAGGAAACGGGGAGATTTCCTGTGTGGTCCATCAGTTTTGACTGATATCGCGCCTTCCTTAATTTTTTATCTTTATTTATTGATATTTATTTAAAAAACTGGGACAGAGTTTTTCATGTTTATTTTTTCCGGCGGACAGGCAACCAGAAAGCTCGCGCGACTGTCCCCTGAAACCGGGGAACGTCTGCGTCAACTCACATTCATGGATACTTCCCAAGACAAATTAAATATTCATGTTAACTTTCAGCAAAGAGACTGCCAACCTTACTTAAGCTCTCATTGTTTAACTTTCCAGATAACCGGATCTCGAAAATGTTGAAAATTCCCGGAGCATTCATTCAGGGTAACGGTTACATAGAAGCTCACGTTACAAATACTTCAGGTGCTGGTGGAATCTTTCTTGTCTCTGTGATTGGACGGTAGTTCTGGCAGAAGTGGTGTGGGACTACCCGTAATGATTTATGTATACGGGCGCGAGCTCTATTTCTCCGCTTGAATAATTTTTTGGAATGATCAGAGATAGCAGGAAACGCGTTAAGTTACGGGAATGAGGAGTGGGCGCATGCGCACCGAAGTTCCGGCGCGCCGTACCCCCCCCCCCCCTCCCCCGCCCCCCCCCCTCAAAAACAAAAAAAACTCCTCGGATCTGCATGACCAACACAAGTGACCCATTTGGCTCGTCCAAAAAAGTGTGAGTCTCACTTAAAAAATTGAAGCTGTTTGCATCCCTGAAGTATCACTGCCAAAAGCTCTGTGCGCCTCCGGATGTCAAGTAGCGCCAAGGGAGCTTCTCATTAGGGATTGGGCTTCACGGGATTTGTTGACGGCGTTCTCGATGGTTTCCGGTCTGTCTGTTCCAACGGCTTTTATTAAGGTAGGCTATCTAATAAATTTCTGTCTAATCATACTTCATTCAAATGCATTCTTCAGAGGACATTACAATATATGGAATAGGACTGCATTGGGTCTCCGACGTCTCTCCTCTTCCACAAAGGGTAAAAGACATTGCCAAT
>OLKM01005556.1:5000-16777 GCA_900291075.1 Melanogrammus aeglefinus | reverse complement strand
CGGTGTTAAACAAACAGGACTAAACGGAAGAGCTGCAGAGTAGCTGTAGCCCATACCTTCCAATATGCACACGCAAGCACTACAGCCGGTGGCTAGGCATTTCCAGGGATGTAACCAAAAGACGCATCCTAATGTTTGGAGCGGGAATCTGAAGGAGCCAGGGAGACGATGTCTCCGAGGCCAGAAGCTGTCACAGAGGTGGAACGGTATCTGGATGACAGAGGGCAAAACTCAGCTTAGTTAACAGGTAGCCGGTGTCAGTACGGTTACAGGGAACACTGGAGCCATAGAGAGTGGAACCTGGGTCTATCAATGGTAAATGGACTGCATTTATATAGCTCTTTTCTAACCCGTCTCCACTCAAAGCACTTTACAATACTGCCTGACATTCACCCATTCATTCACACCTTCACACCAACGAACGCGGGAGTCAACCAAGTCCGCAAAGGCGACACCCAGTTGTCGTAAAGCAGTCCAGGGTGAGGTGTCTTCCTCAGGGACACCTTGACACTCAGCTAGGAGGCGGTCGGGCGAATCGAACTAACCACCTTCCACTTACAATTCGGTCTACCTCCTGAGCCACATGCCGCCCCATTATGACTCGACAGAAGCTGATGTGACATGGCTAAGGTCATCCGTCTGGACCCTGACCAATAGCGGGAGGAAGGTACTGCAGAGACTCTGCTGAGTGTGACGAGATGGTGATGCTGATCAGCTCATGTGTTCATTTATTAACAAAGAAGGGCCAATTAGGAGAGGGTCTGAGTATGACATAAGAGCTGATAGCAAATCAGTACACAGAAACGCACACACACACACACACACAAACACTGCTGTTTGGCCCGATCCTGCAGATTTGCACTTTACAACATCCGCAGAATCTGGCCCTTCCTCACAAGGGAAGCAGCTCAGCTTCTAGTCCAATCACTGGTCATCTCCCGCCTCGGTACTACTGGCCTCAATCCTGGCTGGATCTTCCCTGCCTCTGCGATTTAAACCTTGTGCAGCGCATCCAAGAATGCGGCAGTGCGCTCGTGTGTCAACCTATCGAGTTTCTCCAATGTGACCCCCCCCCCCCCCTTTCCCGGACCTCCACTGGTTCCCTGTAGTAACTTGCATCAATTTTAAAGACGATGGTACTGGCATAAAAGGCGCGTCGATCGAGAACTGCCCCTGCCCTACCTCCAAGCATTGCTAAAGCTACCACACCCCAGCTCGATTCCTCCGCTCGACTACCTCAGGACGTCTGGGTACCCGCCATCGCTAAGAAGCTAGCAAAGGTTGTTCACAGCAAAGTCACAACACTCTTCTCGGTTTTGGGACCACTCAGTGGTGGAACGAGCTCCCTGTCGTTCTCAGGACCGCAGAGTCGCTCACATACTCTTCCGAAAAAGGACTCGAGACTCACCTGTTCAGAGTCCACCTCGACTCTTCATAGCCACCCTCCCCTTCTGGCCACCATTTTACACTGTGTTGTATTTGTATTACAGTACTTAACTGTGTAGGCCAATTGCAGTAGCTGCTATCATTGCTGTAAAACGGGTAATTTGGTTAGCCTAGCCGATTGTTGTTCACTTGCACTTGGTTCTATGAACATCCTTCTGTTAGACCAGCACAGCGATATATTGTTGCACTTCTTTGTGACAAATGTACTTATTGTAAGTCGCTTTGGATAAAAGCGTCTGCTAAATGCCCTAAATTGTAAATGTAAATGTATGTTTTGTCTGTGACACACAAAGCGAGCCGTGACGGAGGACGCAGACACAACCCGCCGTGGGGTGCCTGATGTTCATGTTCGTGTCGCACAATGAACCTCTGTTCTCAGCTGACCACTACCGGTGATTGATTTCCAAATAAGGAGCGACCTCCAGCCAATGAGTGGGACGGTCGTGCTTCTTCTTCAACTACCCGTGCTCTCTGCTCGGCCGCCACCATTGTTGTTTTCGAAATTCGGAAGAATTTTCTTTAGGATTTCTTTCATAAAAAAAACAAACAAACTATGCTTATTTTTTTTTTTGATGCTTTATGATCGAGGGAGAGAGGCAGGACGGTATGGGAGATAGGAGGGGAGGACATGCAGGCAAAGGACCACGGGCAGGGAATCGAACCGGCCGGGTCGCTGCGACCAGGACTGAGCCATAATGTTTTCCGCGCTTCCACCCAGTGACACCCGACTGCCTCGCTTTTGTCCATCGTGAGACGCGACCCCCCCCCCCCCCCCCCCCACCTTGAGCATTGATTGGTCTGAGCCGTTTTTATTTTTGGAAAAAGGCTTTCAGCGGGGATGGCGGCCAGACGGATCTGTGGAGAGAAAACCGAGCGTGAACTCTGAGGGGCCTTGGGCACCACGTCAACAGGAGGAAACGATATCTCCTGTCAGAACACGGCACTCAGAGCGGGAACAGACCCCGCCCGCCCGTCTGCCAGGTAAAACCACAGTGCATCTTGGGAGAGGCGTGCGGTGCGGATGGAGTACATTAGGACGGTGTGGTTGCTAATGTGCGACCAGAATGACAGACAGCAAACAGACTGTCATACTGGGACCGAGGGGGCTAATGCGGACGTACAAACAGAAACACGGAATTACACCAGGAACACAAGTAGGTAATGAGTCGGCTTAGAGGCACACACGCACACACATGCACACAAATACACCCGCATGCACGTTCGCACACACACACAAAGACAAACACATGTGCACGCACAAACATAAACACGGGCACGGACGCACGCACACATGCACATTCACGCAAACATGCACACGTGCAGACACACGTGCACACACACACACAAACACAATCTAAACACATGCACACATGCACGCAAAATAACACAGAAATGCACACAAACACAGACGCGCATGCACACTAACACACACACACACACACACACAATTACACACACGCATGCACACAACACACACACACACACTCGTGCACACAGCCCCGGTCCCATTCATTCCCGTCTCCATCAGTCAGGGGCTGAGCGATGGCCGGCCGCAGCGAGGTGTTTTCATCATTAACTCGGACGCATGGAGAGCGGACGAGTGAGGAATGAGCTTCCTATCTCCCGGCCAGCTGCTCCCTTAACAAGACAAACACAAAGTAACCCACCGCTGCACACATCAGGCCCCCGTCCCGGGGAGGGGAGACGCTCGGGTGGACGTGAGCACACTTCTTATGGACACCTACACATGCAGGCGCACACACACACACACACACACACACACACACACACACACACACACACACACACACACACACACACACACACACACACACACACACACACACACACACACACACACTTCTACACTTGCAGGCACACACAAGAAAACAGTGGGAGTCTGTGTGTGTCCATGTGTGTGTCCATTTGTCTGTGTGTATGTCTAGGTGTGTGTTGATGTGTGTGTCCATATGTGTGTCAGTGTGTGTCTAGGTGTGTGTCCATGTGTGTGTGTCCCTACGTCTGTCTAGATGTGTGTACATGTTTGTGTCCATGTGTTTATCCATGTGTGTCCGTGTGTGTGTCTGTGTGTATTTATGTGTGTCCATGTGTGTTTCTAGGTGTGTCAGTGTGTGTCTGTGTGTGTATCCATGTGTGTCCATATGTTTGTCTAGATGTGTGTCACCGTGTGCGTCGATGTGTGTCCATAAGTGTTTCTAGGTGTGTGTCCGTGTGTGTATATCCATACGTGTGTCTGTGTGTGTCTGTGTCCATACGTGTGTCTGTGTGTGTCCCGTGTGTGAGACCATGCATGCGTAACTATACTGCCGTACCCTCCCCTCTGCTCATGGAGAACGGCGTGCCTTCATTGGAAGCCGCGGGGGGGCTCTCCCATGTAGAATCACCGTTCAATTGTCCTGCAGCCCTGCGGGGGGTCCATCAGGGGCCGGCGGGGCCCAGATGAAAGGCGTCGGTCTGGTTCTGCCGGCCGGCCCGCTGAGAGGAGACAAACAGCCCCGCTCGGTGGACTGTAGGCCCGGGTCGGTGCTGATGTGACGCAGCAGGGCCCCGTCTGGACCTCTGCGCCTCGCTGACCTACTTCCACCTGGCCCCTGCCCCCCCCTCGCCTCCCGTCTCCTTCCTCTCTCTCTCCGTTCCGCCGCCTCGTCCATTACGTCCGTGGATCTCTTCCATTACCTTCTCCGAGAGCGGCGACGGGAATCCACTTCTCCTCTGGTTGATTCTGAAAAACTTTGTTGGACGGAAAGGTTTTCGTTACCGCTGACACCGCCCGCCGCCTGTGTGCTGCGTCGGCGGGGATGGCTTCTACCGTCGGGGGGGCTAAATCATGAATAAACACGGGATACATCAAGCATAATTTGTTTTTTATCGTTCAAGAGAGTTCTCAAGGACCACCGTGATGTATGAAGACAGACAGAGTCAACCAGTCACTTCTCCATTTTCCTTAAGAACACATTAAGGCCTCGCTGGGCCCCCGGTCGTTTATATATAGACGACCGAGAGACGGAGTCGGGGGGCGACGTCAGCAATATTAAACTTATTTGATTCCCCTCCAAACAGGATATGAATAATTGCTTGTTTTATTCTGGGGGACGGCGATGAGTCACAGTGCCGCTCCGTACTCGACTCAACCTGGGGCGCAGCAAGCGGAAAACAACCCTTAAGTCACTCGGATTGTGCACATATTTGCACCCCGTCTGGCATGTCTTCGTCGGGTTCCCCTCCTCTCAATATCCGTCGCTTTCTAAGATGGCAGAGCAAGATATGGAAATAAGAAAGAAGATAAACATCTATCTGTGCCGGTGGATTCCCGTTCACCCACTCTGATTGAAGTGGTAATCACATTTATTTTCAAGACCAGCAACACGAAACCCACACACCTTTAGCCTCTCAGTAATATGTGGGAGGGTGGGTGGGCTCTGAATACGTGAAGTGCTGTTCCACCCGCTGGCCGCTAGGGGGGCAGTAGTGGCATTTCGGGACAGGTTCCAAGGTCGGCGTCAGCGGCACAGCTGTTTAGTGTGAGAGAGAGCTGCATGGCACCATCCTCTCCCCGCCTCTAGAAAGCCCTTTATAAGGGCAGGCCGAAACATTTATTATGCTTTCAAAATGGCCTATTTTTGGGAGATTAGTTTACTTGGCTTCTGTGAGATTTGCCTATTCTCTCTGTGCCCGCGTATCAGCGGACGGATTCCGAGCAGACTGCATCGTCCCGCGGTGGTGGAGTCAAACTGTAACTAGGGTGCCGGGCAGGGAAATGGATTCTAAAAATAGAAGAATAATAAATGAGCAGGCGAGATAGGCATCTACTATAGCAGCTACCTGAGGGAGAGTCACACACACAAACACGATTACAGCTTCCTGTTGACAAACATGACAGATAAGTACAAAAATGTTTTTATGTTGTGTGTCATTTAATTTAATTTATTCACATTGTTTGTTTTCTTGCACACACATTACCCACACACGCACACACACACACGCACATGCACACACAGATGCAAACACGCACACACATATACACACACACACACATATGCGCACACACACACACAAACACACATGCACGCACACACACACATATTCAAACACACACACACATATTCAAACACACACATATGCAAACACACGCACACACACACACACAGCGCACCTTGCCATGGCTGTGTTCTCTGTCTCTCTCTGGTGTAGCTTCTTGGAGTCTCTGTTGTGTGAAAGCCCCCTCCCCCCCCCGCCCGTCCACTGGTCCAATCCTTTCCTTCGTCTGAGGATTAATATCTTCTTTATTCATAAGCACGGCAGGAAGTCCAGCGTTGTGCCTGAACAGGAACATCTGGGGGCACGAGGGACACACATGCGCGCACGTGTCTGTGTCTCTGTGGCTCTGCGTTTCCTTGTGTCTGTGTGTCTCTTTGTGTTTGTTTCTCTGTGTCTCTGCATGTATGTGCGTCTGTGTGTCTGTGTGTCTGTGTGTATGTGTGTATGTGTGTTTGTGTGTTTGTCTGTATGCATGTGTGTCTGTGCGTATGTGTAACGGTGTGTCGGTGTGTCTTTGCGTATGTGCGTACGTGCGTATGCGTGGCTGTGCGTATGTATGTCTGTGTGTGTTTATTTCTGTCTGTTTGTGTGTCTGTCTGTCTGTGTGTGTGTCTGTGTGCGATATGGACACACAGCCTCATGCTGCACGGAGGTTTAGACGCACGCAACGGTGGCCCCGTTCCATGATGACATTATACGTGGGCGACTGATTGATTTGGTTCTGAGAGGAAGCAACAAGCAGATGAAAGAGAGACAGTCACAGAGAGAGGGGGAGGGGGGAGAGAGAAACAGTCACAGAGAGAGAGGGAGGGGGGAGAGAGAGGGAGGGGGGAGAGAGAGAGACAGTCACAGAGAGAGAGGGAGGGGGGAGAGAGAGAGACAGCCACAGAGAGAGAGGGCAGGGGGAGAGAGAGGGAGGGGGGAGAGAGGGAGACAGATACAGAGAGAAGGACAGAGAGAGCGCGAGAGAGACAGAGAGAGTGAGAGACAGAGATAGATCGAGAGAGAGGGAGGAGGAGAGTGACGAAGAGAGAGAGAAAGAGGGAGGAGGAGAGAGAAAGAGAGAGAGAGAGGGAGGGGCAGAGAGAGAGAGGGGGGAGGGAGAGAGAGAGGGAGAGAGGGAGGGGGAGAGAAATAGAGAGAGATGGGTCGAGAGACAGAGAGAGAGACAGAGTGACAACTAATTGCACAAACAACCTCCATAACAACTTTATCAGTAAATATTTAGTACTTAATATTGGATTGTGCCTCAACATTGAAGTGTCATTATGTGGACTCTAGATAACGACTGCTTCTTTAGTCCAGTACTGGGATATTAGATTCACTCCCTCACTATTACCTTCTGAATTGCACTGGGATGATAATGGATATTTCATTTAGTTTATTATCTTTTTGTAGTAGGCAACTTTGCTATTTTTTCTTTACTATTTTTTTCATTTTTAACTGTTTTTGCAATGTTTAATGTACCATGGCAGCACAACCCTTTTGGGATTGATTTGGAGAGAGAGACAAAGAGAGAGGGGACGTAGAGAAAGAGAGAGAGACAGAGAGACGGTATTTTCATCATTTCTCCTCCTTTTCTCTTTGCTAAACTGCTGCATTCCACACAGTCTCACGGGCACACACACACACACACACACACACACACACACACACACACCACACACACCCACACACACACACACACACACACACACACACACACACACACACACACAGAGGTGCTGGTGGTAGAGGTGGTGGAGGTGGTGGTGGTAGTGGTGGAGGAGGTGGTGGTGGTGGTGGTGGTGGTGAGGTGGTGGAGGTGGTGGTGGTGGTGGAGGTGGAGGTGGAGGTGGTGGAGGTGGTGGTGGTGGTGGAGGTTGTTGTGGTGGTGGTGGAGGTGGAGGTGGTGGAGGTGGTGGTGGTGGTGGAGGAGGTTGATGTGGTGGTGGTGGAGGTGGAGGTGGTGGAGGTGGTGGTGGTGGTGGAGGTTGACGTGGTGGTGGTGGTGGTGGTGATGGAGGTGGTGGTGGTGGTGGTTGACGTGGTGGTGGTGGTGGTGATGGACGTGGTGGTGGTGGTGGAGGTGGTGGTGGTGGTGGAGGTTGACGTGGTGGTGGTGGAGGTGGAGGTGGTGGTGGTGGTTGACGTGGTGGTGGAGGTGGTGGTAGTGGTGGTGGTGGTGGTGGTGGTGGTTGACGTGGTGGTGGAGGTGGAGGTGGAGGTGGAGGTGGTGGTGGTGGTGGTGGTGGTGGTGGAGGTGGTGGTGGTGGTGGTTGACGTGGTGGTGGTGGTGGTGATGGTGGTGGGGGAGGTAGTGGTGGAGGTGGTGGAGGTGGTGATGGTGGTGGAGGTGGTGATGGTGGTGGGGGAGGTGGTGGTGGTGGAGGTGATGGTGGTGGTGGTGATGGTGGTGGTGGTGGTGGTGGTGGTGGTGGTGGACGTGGTGGTGGTGGAGGTGGAGGTGGTGGTGGTGGAGGTGGTGGAGGTGGTGGAGGTGGTGGTGGTGGTGGTGGTGGTGGTGGTGGTGACGTGGTGGTGGTGGAGGTGGTGGTGGTGGAGGTGGTGGTGGTGGTGGAGGTGTTGGTGGTGTGGTGGTGGTGGTGGTTGACGTGGTGGTGGTGGTGGTGATTGGTGGTGGGGGAGGTGGTGGTGGAGGTGGTGGAGGTGGTGATGGTGGTGGAGGTGGTGGTGGTGGTGGTGGAGGTGGTGGTGGTGGTGATGGTGGTGGTGGTGGTGGTGGTGGTGGACGTGGTGGAGGTGGTGGGTGTGGTGGAGGTTGTTGTGTGGTGGGTGTGGTGGAGTGGTGGAGGTGGTGGGTGGTTTGGTGGTGGAGGTTGATGTGGTGGTGGTGGAGGTGAAGGTTGGTGGAGGTGGTGGTGGTGGTGGAGGTTGACGGTGGTGGTGGTGGGTGGTGTGATGGACGTGGGTGGTGGTGTGGTGGTTGACGTAGGTGGTTGGTGGGGTGATGGGACGTGGTGGTGGTTGGTGGAGGTGGTGGTGGGGTGGTGGAGGTTGACGTGGTGGTGGTGGAGGTGGAGTGTAGTGGTGGTGGTTGACGTGGTTGGTGGAGTGGTGGTAGTGGTGGTGGTGGTGGTGGTGGTGGTTTGACGTGGTGGTGGAGGTGGAGGTGGAGGTGGAGGTGGTGGTGGTGGTGGTGGTGGAGGTGGTGTGGTGGTGGTTGACGTTGGGTGGTGGTGGTGATGGTGGTGGGGGAGGTAGTGGTGGTGGTGGTGGTGGAGGTGGTGATGGTGGTGGAGGTTGGTGATGGTGGTGGGGCAGGTGGTGGTGGTGGATGGTGGTGGTGGTGGTGATGGTGGTGGGTGGTGATGGTGGTGGTGAGGTGGTGGATGGTTGTGGTGGGGACGTGGTGGTGGTGGTGTGGTGGGTGGAGGTGGTGTGGTGGTGGAGAGTGGTGGAGCGGTGTGTAGGTGGTGGGGTGGTGGTGGTGTGGTGGTTGACGTGGGTGGTGGAGGTGGAGGTGGTGGAGGTGGTGGTGGTGTGTGGTGGAGATTGGTGTGGTGGTGTTGGTGGTGGTTGACGTGGTGGTGGTGGTGGTGTTGGTGATTGGTGGTGGGGAGAGGTGGTGTGGTGGGGGTGGTGGGAGGTGGTGATGGTGGTGGAGGTTGGTTGGTGGTGGTTGTTGGAGGTGGGGTGGTGGTGTGATGGTGGTTGGTGGCGTGGTGGTGCGTGGTGGTGTGGTGGTGGTGGTGGTGTGGTGGTGGAGGTGGTGGTGGAGGTTGGGTGGAGGTGGTGGAGGTGGTGAGTGGTGGTGGTGTGGAGGTGGTGGTGGAGGTGGAGGTGGTGGTGGTGGAGGTGGGTGGAGGTGGGTGGAGGTGGTGGTGCTGGAGGGCTCTGGGTCCATTAACAACACTGGATGGAGGTGAGAGCAGACAGATTTGGTCCTATAGCTGGCTGGGATTGAACCAAGATGAGCGGCGCCTTGTGCATTATATCTGTCTATATAAAAATAATGTGGGTGTGTTGTGTGTGCATGTATATTTCATTGTGTGAGTCTGTGTATTTAATTGTGTGTGTGTTTGCATACTTGTAAACGAGTGTGATTGTGTGTGGTCAGGCCAAGATTCCGGTGGGTGTTTTTTCCATCACTCACGCTGACATTGGTCGTTTATAGTGGACCTATCCCTCACACACCTACAAGTCCCCCACACACTTATTGATTACCCAGATGCTTAGGAGGACAGTGCTGCTGTTGATGACATGTGACCTGTGCCTGCATGGTCGCGTGTGTGCGCGTATATGAGCGTGTGCATTTTCGTGTGTGTGCATGGGTTGGCACGGTGGTGTGATGTGCGCGTTATGTCGTGTGTGTGCGTGCGTGTTGTGAGTGTGTGTGTTGTGTATGTATTTTGTTGTGCATGCGTGCGTGTTGAAGTGTGAGTCTGTGTATGGTTTGTGTCGTGCATTGTGGGGGTGTGATAAAGCTGCGAGGTGTGAAGGAGAGAGGGTTTTGCTGAGCTTTTGGTAAAGGTGGGGTGCATGTGTGGTGTGTGCACGTTTGTGTTGTGCGCCTGGGTTTGCGTGGCTGTTTGTGTATTATAAAGTGCGGATCTCGTGCGAACTGCGCACTTGTGAGTGTTCTTGGTCAAGTGGGTGGGTTGTTGGTGTGTGCGTTTTCGTGTGTGAGTGTGTGATGCAAGTTGTGTGTGAGTAGAGAGCGTGTGTGTGCATGTCCATTATGTGTGTGTGTGGGGGTGTGCGTGTATGGAAAAGATGAGGGATTGTGTGTGTGTCGTTCGTGACTTAATGTTTGCTGCGTGTTTGTGTTGGGGGGCGGTGTGCTGCCTTGTTCATGTGGTGTGTGTGGTGCTGGGTGTCTGATGAGTCCAAGGCGGCGCGTTCGTCAGCGACCGGGCTTGTTAGCCAGGGATGCAGTTACATCCACTTTAAAGCTCCTGAACGTTGGCCTAGCTGAGGGTATCATCGACATGTTCATCTTCGGTTATTAGCCCTTCCTACCGGAGACCGTCTCAGCGTGCTGGTTTGTGTCTATTTCACGCCCAGGTGGATACAAACACTTTGTTTCCTTTTACCTGCAGGACAGACGCTGCTGGTATCCAGAACGGGGCCTTATGAGATACCTCAACGTGCCGGCTTCCTCAATACACGAGACCCCAGACCCTTGACTTTGTGTTGGCCTGAACGTTATGTTACGAGCTGCTTGGCAAGTTGACAATTAAGATGCGCCATCTTGCCAGAGAAGAGTGGTTCTTACGAATTTACAGAGTACAAGCATCGTGAATCGTGTTCAGTCAAACAAACACCGAATATCTCGACGTGTCGCATTTTCGCTTCTACTTTTTCAGGACATTTAAAGTGTCAACCACAACCGTTCATGGTTGTTAGATGGTGCGAGTGGAGAAAACACACCTCGGAAAAAGGCTAAAGCAGGGTATTTTGTCCGAAGAGCGACGGCTTGTCTTAAAAAGCAGCACAGTAAATTGCATTGTAATTCTAATTTATCTGAGAGACATCCAACTTAAAGTTGCGTCTCATGACCTGCCAGATTTAATTACATATTGCAGGCGACTATCCCATCAGTTCTCGCCTGAGTTCCGTGGACCGTACGGCCAACTGTGCCGGGGAATACAGCGCTCGGGGTTAATTTTACACAAATAACTGTCTCATTCTGGCTTATATTCGAGACAAGAAACCAAAACAACAATAGAAATATGCCGTGTGAACAATATCACAGCTCTTTAGTATTGCTAACAAAGCTTTCATCACAAATTCAGGGACTTTAGATGAACATCTGGAGAGTAATCTTATTGGTGGTGAGCATCTAAAGTCTATTCTGACATTAGATTTAACATCTTAAAGTTGGACTTTAGGATAACATAATGTGCTGTGGCCCGAACAAGCACGATCCAGGGTGAACGCCGCTGGCATTTCATCTTGCACTCCTCAATGATTTATCTCGGGACAGAGAACCTAGCCGTAAACAAACAAGGAAACCAGTACGGGCCTCCACGTCCCCCCCCCCCCCCCCCCCCCCACAGGGTTCCCGTCCTCTCGCTGAACCCTGCTCAGAACATCAGGTGCGTCCCCAGCCGGACCTCCTGATGCACGACACGCAGACGTGAATCATTCACATTTTGTGAATTTTCTCTCTCTTTCACAATTTTCTGTGTAATTAGAAAGTACTGAGGATACCAGTATCGTATCCCGGATTAAGAGAGAGATGAGAACAAGATGCAGTTCTTGAGTACGAGATCGGGAACTGAGAGAGCGGACGAGTAACTGATCGAGAGGAGATGAGAGAGAGAGGC
>OLKM01005555.1:0-16777 GCA_900291075.1 Melanogrammus aeglefinus | reverse complement strand
GAAACACGGGGTCCGTCAAACCTCTCACGGATGGGGGGGGGGGGGGGGGGGGTCCTCCGGCCATTTCCAGCGAGCATCGTCGCGTCTCTTTCCTCACCGGTCTACGTTGCATTTCTCTCTCCTCCTTTCTCTGTCTGGGCTAGAGCGCGACTAGTGTTGGCGGTACAGGGAGGACGGCTGGGCTCAAGGCTGATCAGAACAGCCGCAGGGTGGAGAGCCCGAGCGTCGGCGGAAGAGGAAGGCGAGCAGGACCACCCTGCCGTTTTTACCACCATTGATGCAATTAACCAGCAAACGTCCCACCACAACTGAGGTCGGTGACCCTACGGCACGGATACAGATCGGATCAACAATTCGCACCTCCAAGCCTGACATACTGATACGGATAGGATACACCGTTTGGACATCTTGATGCGACACTTTTATCATTTGCGCGGACGCAGGGCTGTGCCATCCTTCTCAATGCTCTCTCTCTTTTTTTCTTACCCGTAAGAGCCTCGTTTGTATTCCTTCAATATCTCCTGCGTTGCATTTTGGTGCACAGTCAAAGTTGGATATAACAATTGCTTGCTTGTGTGTTTACTGAACAATGGACATCTGGACCTGCAGGGCACTAAAAGTGGACTAAATAGGGGTTCTATCCATCTATTCATCGGAAGCCTTTCCATCGCCCACTGTGCGTTTCTGTGTCCGTGTGTGTGCGCGATCGAGTGTCTGTGAATGCACGTCTGTCCGCGTTTGCCCGGCCATACCTCCACCCTTTCTCTGTCCTTGAACACAGCCTTTTCTATCCCCCCCCCCCCCCCCCCCCCCATTCATCGTCCCCTTCCCCTTCCTCATTGCACCCACTCTCGGGGGCCCCTATTCTCCACGTTTAGCGTTGTCAAAGTACCTTCCCAGCACATCCCATGCCATGCCCTACTCACAGGGCCAGCTGTGAATAGCCGTAAAGAAACGACAAGAGGATTGAGCGAGTGTTGGGTGCTGCCTGTGTCCGGGCGGTGGATCCTGGAGGAGCCGGGGCCCCGCGTCGAGGCCTCGGGCCATGGGAGGCCAGGCCAGGGACCAGGGCCGCTACGCGGGGGAGCGGGTGCAACCCTTTTGGGCCCCGGCCGAGCAGACGTGGCGCCTCTGGTGTGTCCCACTGCCCATCGGATTCATCGCCTGGGGATGAGCCGGATGCTGCGCCTTGAAGTGGATCGTGTGGGCACCGTGCGGGAATTGACGTGACCACACGACCCTGGTGGATGCTTAACAGGAATGCGACAGGATCCCATTTTCCTGCCAAGCCCAGTGGGCACTCCCACCATACCCCGAGACCACCACGCAGCCCACCACCACCTGCCGTGGCGTCGGCCCCGGGCGGAGAACCCTGAGTCTAGGAACTGTCTCCAAAAGGCCGGACATCGTCTCACACCCCACCACCCCCATGAAACCCGCAGGGAGAGCGGTGGCTCTCAGGTAGTCAGGTAACCCACGATCCCGGGCAGCCGCCAAACGAGCGCAGGGCCCCCCATCATGGGGCGGGCCCGCCACCTCAAAAGCTACGACCAACCATGGGGAAACCAACAGCCAGTCTCCCTGTCCAACCCACACCGTGGCTCAATGACTCCACCCAGATGCTGGACGCAGGAGACAGACACCACCCAGAGGGTCTCACCACGCCTGCGGGAACGGATGCAGCGGCCATCCGCAAAACACGTGAGTCCATTCGATAACGCGCCATCCACAACCAGGCGTGTGACCCTCCTAGAGGAGGAGCATGTTCATGTACGGTGCTGGTGTGATGCTGGGAGGTCTTTCATGTGGTCACTGTTGGTGCTATGAAATGGACATGATGATGGCATTGAATAGTGAAGGAACGTCGGCGTAAATAATTGGTGACCAATGAAGCCTCAATTTCCGTTGTGTATTTGTGTTGTTTTGGAGAACCAATTTACTGGGCCTAACAAATATTAGGCATGAAGAATGAATTCACCTTAATTGTATTTCAGTTTTTTTTTTTATTTCCCCATGCAGAGGTAAACATGATCAAACAGGTGCACAATATAATTGATTGGCTTGGCAAGACTGCATATGTTCTATAGGTGAAGTTAATCATCTTCCTCTGAACACAGATGGCTCATCTCCATCTCCTCTTAGTGTCAACCTGATCCAGCCAACTTTAATCACCGCATTCCTTAGGAGACACTTCTGAAAAAGCCACGACCTTAATGTTTAAGCACACCAGCTCTTCATGGCCCTAATGCACTTACTGAAAATAGAAATTGACCTCTCAGGCTCCTTTCTCTCAAATATATTTTTCGATATACTTTGACAATTAATCCATATCTTTGAATTAGCTGTGTAGTCACAAGCCAAGAGGTGCCGTTTGTATTGGAAAAACACAAGAATTCCTGTTTACCCATCTCTCTCGCTCTCTCTCTCTCTCTCTCTCTCTTCTCTCTCTCTCTCTCTCTGTCTCTCTCTCTCGTCTCTCTCTCCTCTCTCTCTCTCTCTCTCTCTCTCTCTCTCTCTCTCTCTCTCTTATTGCTCATCTCTTCCATCCTTGACTTCCCTCGTGGCATCACCACATGCTATCGATTAGCACCAGGGGGGATTTTCTTGCAGTAATCAATCAGATCTGTGCTTATGCCTGTGAGCCTTTCCGTTAAGACTGGAGGAAAAAAATAATATTCCCCTCCCCCCCACCTATTCTCTCCCTGAAGTGTTTGTAGTTTCTGAGCTTGTAGTTGAGGGACTTTAGCATCCTAATATGGTGATGGATGTTAGCTCTTACCTGAAACGATCACACTTTCCGGTCAGTGGTGTTGGTTGGTATTGATTTCGAAACGATAACCATCGTTACATACCGCCGTCCACGCACACAAAACACATGAGGAAAATCAAAGCCGTACCACTTCTATAGAATACTGTGACATTGTTGTCCAAGTAACGCATTTGAAGGCCATCATAACAGCAGGGTACATGAGACATTGAGCAATTCTTGTTTGCATGCTAATGTAATATGGTAGGCATTACTATATTTAATACATCGGAGGAACATTGGTACATTTACTGATGAGCATTGCACTATAATCAATTGTTTTCCTTCCAGGTTTATGCTACTGACATTATTTAAATGGACCCTTTAGCACCATTAGGCTTAGGCTAGTGCCGTAGTCACTAACCATGGTTATATTTTTATTAGGATTAGATTTTGAGGAAATGAACCATACATTCAATTATCAATAAACAATGTCAGATTTTTCTCTAGTGGTCCTTATCCCTCTTTGTTGGCAGTGCACAGGTAGTGGGTTCCACTTAATGAGAACGCTCCCAGATTACATCAGAGGCTCGGAGAATATGCCCTTTGATAATTGGATACTGGTTTCGGAAAATGGTGTGTAGTTTCATCACCAGCGCGAAAAAATTAAAGACATTTATCATCATCATCCATTCATTTATTAATTAACCATTTAAAAAGCAGCCCATTGCTCAAGTCCGCTTGTACTCAAGAAAAAAACATTAAGTCTCTGTGATGGATATCCCTGCGAAAATGTCAGTCCTTTTGGCACAACTGGGGAAAAGTCCTACCTTAGAGGGAAGACGACGTGCTTGATAATTCTAAACACCCTTCATCTCTACCAACGCCAGCGCATTTCCACGCCTTGTTCTTCTTCCAAGATGCTTCTTTTAATTGAAAAAGCCATAATTTTCCAATTAGCAACCCATTACATTTGGATGGGTTCTGCTGTATTACTGAACAGGCAGTGCCGGTCGTATGAAAAGAATCTTGCTACTTACAGGGGGGGAGTGGGGGGCAACATATTTAGTATTGTTTTATGTCAATGTAGGGTATTGAATAAACACTGTTTTCATTTAAACTGTTATCTTAGGCTTGTAGCATTGACAGTCAGAATTGATATTGATTCTTCAGTCAAAAAGGTTCAGTTTGGTTAATGTTGACACATTCACAATAAAAGTCTCATTTACCTCACCTTCACACAACTACCTTTAATGGTAGGTTCCCCTCGTATAATCACTGAACCTAGCAACGATGAGTGTGTCAGGTGATGCTTTTACAAATAGTGGTGTCTGTGTACGTTATCCTTGGTTCTGTAGCTAGCTCAAACTCTGCTGGAATGGCATGAGCCTGCACCTTGTCTGTATGCTGAGGCACTGGATTTGTGTCTAGTTAAGGC
Source organism: Melanogrammus aeglefinus (assembly GCA_900291075.1). Lineage (NCBI taxonomy): Eukaryota > Metazoa > Chordata > Actinopteri > Gadiformes > Gadidae > Melanogrammus > Melanogrammus aeglefinus. The sequence continues at coordinate 12,593 of OLKM01005555.1, read as the reverse complement.
AGGTGCCATGGAAGCTAGTGTGAATCCACTTTGAACGCCAATGAATTATATTAGTCTGCCTATCATTGACACACCTTGCACGGACTGGCATACAACGCTGAAGGGACACTTTATGGTAGCATGTTCTCTTGCACCAAGTCAAGTATCTAGTTTTGAATCTGAAATTGCAGGAGCATCTCGACTAGATTCGCACCGTGATGCCTGCATTGCCTGAAACCCAAGTACTGCTGCAGCAGGTTCTTAAATAGAAACAGGCTACAATCTAAGGTCTAAATGTGCCTCACTTTGATATAGGAGATTCCAGTCATCAAGATCATGTTATGATCGCTGTTGTTGTATTTGTTCTTAAAACAGTATCTTAGATTGAACCAATTTCACTGCTGTGGGAGAATAAAGTCAATGGGCTTTTGAAACCTCAATAGTGGAAGTTAAACAGTGAAACTAAAAGCTTAGCATCTGTCCCCTGCACTAGTTTAGCCCTATTGCTTTTCAATTGTGCAACGTTGCAATCCTAAATGCTTGATTTGCACGTCGATTGAGGGGAAGAGGGCTTTAAAGGCAACCAGAGCAGCAGTTTAAAATCATTGAGAAGGGCATTGGTAATACGTTAAGTGTCAGGGAAAATGTGCATGCATTTTTTTTGCAGACAATTATCCAAAAAGCATAGCCCTATCATGATTAAAAGGTATTAGGATTGGCATTTTTTTGGTCCTGGCTCAGAGTGGAGATTTAGCGAATGGGCCATTTTATGCAAGCCAGTGGACTAGCACACAGAGTATCAGCGATCTTTCCGGTAGGAATAGGTTACTCATGTTAAGTCTGCACACTAGTTTAGTAGTGACACATCAGAAATCGATCAGCAGTGTTTGAATGTGCTGTTATTGTGGTGTGATGCGTGAGTGATGGAATGTGTCCGATTGCTTTGTTCTGGCTTTAGTCTAGTAAAAATAAAGGCACATGAAATGACAAATTCTAACAAACCTCATTGTTGCTTATAATGATTATTCACATCACTGAGGACTGATATTGTTCCCCCAGCCCAATTCCTGCATTTGCTCCTATTTTTATGTTTCTCAAGGTAGTAGGAAATATTAGCAATAGGAAAGGAATTTGTTGCGTCTCATTTACATTACTTTCTGTAAATATTTTAATACTTTTAATACTTTAATAGAGAGAGAGAGAGAGAGAGAGAGAGAGAGAGAGGAGGAGAGAGAGAGAGAGAGAGAGAGAGAGAGAGAGAGAGAGAGAGAGAGAGAGAGAGAGAGAGAGAGGAGAGAGAGAGAGAGGAGAGAGAGGAGGAGAGAGAGAGAGAGAGAGAGAGAGAGGTGGGAGAGTGAGAGGGAGAGGGAGAGTGAGAGAGTGAGAGGGAGCAAGAGAGGGAGAGACAGGGAGAAGGGAGAGAGGGAGAGGGGGATGTGGAGAGGGAGAGTGGTGGAGGGAGCGGGGACGCTTGGGTCTGTCCCTGACAGGGGTCTGCCCTTGGGGCCCCTACATCCTGGGTGGTGAGAGCCTGTCAGAGGGTGTGTGCCAGGCCTACACAGGCCGGCATAATGCTCTCTCTGCCTACGCTGACTTCAACTCTATAGCCTAAGCAGGTAAACGTGAGTGAACCAGCTGTGGTATTATGTAGGAGTGGAGGCTAAAATCACTTCCACCCTTCTGACGCAGGTTGTGGGATTACTGCCTGTGGCCACGGTTGAGAAATGGTAGAAAATAGGACATAAGATTTCGCATCTCAGTGAGTTCTCGTTTGTGTTCCACACATGTGGGCTTGATACTTGACTCATAGGCCTGCATAGCGAGCAACTGTAATGATTGTAATTATAACCAATTGTTTGATCCATAGAGCAACCATGTTCCTTAAAAGCAGCCTGCATGCTATTTTTATTAATATATATATATAAAAGACTACCTATATATATATATATATATATATAGTTTTTTTTAGTAGCTGATCGTACATCAGGCCATCAAATACCTGTGACTCGACGCAGAGACCCTTTCTTTTCCATATTAAGGTTAATTGGTAGGGCCATCGCAGCAGCCGGGAACATCTTGTACCGTAAGAAGATGTTTTTTTTTCCAGGCATTTCATTTAATATGATTTCTTTTTGATTCTTTGCTTTACCTGACAGCACTACAATTTCCCAGAACAATTTGATTGGTACATTACTCTCCTTAATGACTTTATTTGAACATGTAAAAATAATTGTGCATGCTATTCACATCAATTGGATTTGAATGACGAAATATGTAAGCGAGCAGCGAGCTGATTTTATACCTCAAAGTGCCTCATTCCCTGAGCAGACATCTTGGTTCTAAATGCTAGCTGGGTGGGGGACTCGGAATCAACTGTATGTGCAGTGCTGTGAACACAGTACTGTGGCCACAATATTGCACATGTCACATTGTTGGCTGTATTGTTTGAACTTTTGGAGTGAAAGGAACTGTAGAAAGGATAGAACTGAAGATTAAGAGCATGGGAAGCCTCAAAAAAGCCAACGCATCAGAGGGGAAAATATGCCATCAGAATAAAGCTTTGTGTGTCACTTTGATTCAATCCGATGAAACAGAGGGAAGCTGTCTTGAAATATTCATGGTGAGAAATAGAAACATGATTTAATATGCAAAAGAACGTGTAAATAATTAAATCCACCTTCGAATTAGCCTATCCCTTCCACATCACCCCTCAAAACTTTGGGGAAATGTATTTTTTATCAAATTGGGGTTTGAGAGTAGTTTACTATCCTTCTCAAAGAAGGGGTTAAGACCAGACAAGTCAATCTCTAAGCTGGGCCACCTTACTTTCTCTTTAGAATAGGATTCCAACATTATTTCAGGGATTTCATTCCAAGGTGCATCAGTCCATATCTACAATGGATGTAAGCCCCTACCTCCCTCCCTTACCTTTTTCCCCTTTAGTCCTCTTGCTCTCTATCTCACTTATATTACTTTAATCCAAATGATGATGAAGTAGAAAGAAGGTACGCCTTGCCTCTTGCCAAGAAGTGTCTGTTATTAATGGCGTTGTCTTTTGCAAAGACTTGATTAGATACATTGGGTGCAGCTTTAGCCAAGCTAGCAGCCGGGAGGGTATTTTAAGGTGAAAAGGCTGATACTTGGTAGCTATTGGTGTGTTTATCTCCAGTACCGCAGGTACACGATGGACCTATTGATGCAAGTAGGCAAAAAAAGGCCACCCATTTACACATCAACCACAGGATGACTTGTTTGAAAGGTGTCAGTGGAGGATTTATCCTCTGTTATTTATTTTCTCTTTTCTCTGACCTTTTCTCTGGCATTTCTTTCGCCATCATTTAGAAAGGCCAACTGAAATAAATTCTCTTGTGTCAGATGAGAAATATCTCTCCACCTTCCTTCCCTCAATGAGGGTGCCTTTAAATGACCATCCAAAAGCTAATTTATTGGGAGATTATTGGAAAGATAATTCACGGGAAGTTTAGTAACATCAGGGAAAACCCAGAGGCCAGACCCACTCATCATGCAAGGAAATTCCTGTTTCAGTCTCAGTCATCAAGGGAGAAGTGAGGTCAGCAGAGAGGTGGTAATCCTCATCGAACACCAGCCCCAACGCCCTTTAACACCAGTAAGCACCAAACGTCAGCCAGCTTCTCTTCCCACCACAATAGCTTGTCCATAGCAGCTTATTACTCTTCTGTTACTTCCCGGTTAGGGTGTGGGCGTTTCGTGCAGCCAGACAAACGAGTGCCTTAATCTCCGGCCGTCTGGTGAACTCAAGAAACCGAGCAAAGGTATCCATTCTCTGCATACATCACCACATATCAACAAGGGAATACACACGGCAACAACGGCCCGCCAGAATGCACAAAGATATTAGTCCGATAGTAGGTGGTCATCCGTGCTGCAGAATGTTAACATTTGCATTAAATGAATAACACATTAATATGATTTTGTCCCCCCCTACTTTCCATCCTACCAATACCAATACTGGAACATCATAGCCATCACATCATCCTTTGTGCTAAAATGAATCACCTTCAATACAAAGTGAGCAGGGCGAAGGGCCAAGAGTATTGACTAGCGCCTGAGAAGACGACCTATAGGGGAACACAATCCTTCGAACAGATGATGCTCTTCAATTTGCCTGGGGTAATGAACAATGAGAAACAGGGCTAAACTATAAGTTAATACGGAATCTGTGTTAGACGTTGGATCAGTTTCAATGTAGAGGATACAGATACGAGAGACACAATGTAGTGCTGAGGTATGTCAAGGTGACCACTGACATCTTGGCATGACCTAAATGTCTCTTAAGCTAAATATAACGTGGAATCTCATTGAATCGAGTGCTGTGTGACGTATTTAAGACCTCATGCAAAGAAGATGCAATACGATATCTACGATGATACAATATGATTATGTAGACACTTAAAGCTAGGGTGGGTAATTTTTTTACTGTAATATTTGGCAAAAATGTCATAATAGCCAGTCAGCTATATGTAGGTGAAGTGCTCTGAGAATATCTGCTCATCACTTTGCTCTCCCCTGCCTCTGTGTGCCCCCCCCCAAAAAATTGCCACCGCTCATGTACACTTTGACCAATCAGAGCGAGGCTCCGATTCTCCGTTCTTATTGGCTGTGGGACCGTCCGGTCACCTTGGCAATGACGTTGGTGCGTCCCTGCTTGAGCGTTCACGAGGCTAGCAGTCTTTCAGTTTTGCACTACTACGGCGGACAAAAAATGAATAGCAATGTCTTCATCAACAGCCCCTACATTTCCCATTCCCCGGATACCAACAACTGACACCGCTAAGACAGCGAAAAAAAGAGGAAAGCCACTTGTTGAAAGGACAGCTACTAAAAGGGAGGCGGAGAGAGCTCGAAATAAAATGAGAGTAAACATTGGCGTGGCGATGGAGAGAGTTACGTGACCTGAGAAACTTATAATCGGACGCTGAGATGGCTACATTTTTTATAGACAGGTAAGGAATAGTGTTATCTCTCCATGGTATATTGTGATGAATATGTAAAGATAACATACATGGTATGTCTGTGAGTAAGATGTTGATGCTATATATGTACTTATGTAGTTATCAGCACTAATGTTTAATTACCTTGGAATCGGACATGGTTGTTTCGTCTTCCTATCAATGTAACTGAATTCACATGAACGCGCATAACTGACGTTCGGAGGGAGGAGCTACAGCAGGTAGAGCGTGGCAGAGAGAACGCAACGGAATCTCAACGGCTGTTTTCTCCCAAATCGCCCACCCAAGCTTTAAGGCAACTGACACCATTTTCCCTCTTTTTATGAAATACTGAGATTGTTAAATATTGATAGGGACAAATAGCGATATACATTTTTTCTTCAGAAATATTATCCTGAGCTTAACAGATATTGTATGTCTGGTGTTTGCCTGCGTGTGTGTGAGTCTGTAGACAGAGCTATTGGTAAGGATATAGTTGTGCTCAGACAGGGATTATTTAACCTTGGACTCCAGTGAAAACTATCAAGTCCTGCATTTCAGATCAGGGACAATTCTGTGGAGAATGTAATATATTACAATGACAAGGCTCTATGAATCAACCTCGATCTTCGTGTCCATTTTCCCCCCTCCTCTCTCCATCTATCTTCCTTGCCCCCCCCCCTTTTCAACTCCCCCCAAGGTCAGTGGATTTATATTATATATACTATATATATTCCATCTGATTTAATTCTACTATCCACTTAATAGCTTTTTAACCAGAATGGATACCATTTGAGGCGGAATACATACAATGCAAATGTATATAGTGCAGAAAGTTTTGCATCAAAAACAACGGCACTGTTTCATTGTCGGCGTTAGACACAATCCTATCATTTGTTAAAGCGTTCGTGACATCACTCACTCGCATGTCATTTTTGTTTACATCAAAAATGTTTCGATCGTCGCTGGTTTGTTTAAACAGATGATAGAAGGCAAAGGGCAAACTAAATGGGCTGTGTGTGAGTCCTTTTTTTGTGAGGAAAAACACCTAGGACCCTATTTTAACGGTCTGAAACGCAAGTGAGAAGCGCCAAGAGCAAAAGCTTTATGGGCGGTTCTATGGCGATGTCGCAATTTTCCCAGCGCAAAAATGACTCTTGCGCCCGGTACAAATCTAAAAAGGGTTGGTCTGAAGTAGCCTAATTACCCTAGCTGTGGTTTAGGCTTACTGGCAATAAACCAATGAGAGTGCCAGCTCCCATCCCCTTTAAGACCCATGAGCGCATTTGAATCTGACGAGTTGATATTTTGACAGTGCGTCTGCAGTCTCCGATGAGACAGATGCAAATCAATTTCAAACTTCAAATGGCTCAGTTTATGAACAAATAATATGGTCTAATTCACACATGGAATAAGGTTTTCTTCCACAACTTCAGAAATACTGAGTCCTCAAATAAATTTCGGCAAAGAAAACTTAACACACGATATGCCGTAACTGTGGTTGTATTAATGATATACACAATACATTATAAACATAGTTTCTTATCAGTATTGTATGCATTATCGTTATCGACTTGTGTTCCTAATATGCATGCGTCCCCCCGTCAATATATTTGCCATGGAATGTATTGACGCGAGCAGTGCGGGAAGGACGAGACGGAAGCCCAGGTTACGCAGTGACGCAACCCTCGTGCCCCATACACCGTACGACAACGAGAGCTGCCTTTATTTAACACACACAAACATGAGAAACACGGCACACCTGACCAACGGACATGCAAATCTCGGTAGGCCTAATGGTGGCGGCAACACTACACACAACAAACACACAACAATAAAGACCCTAAACCCGTTAACCCCACTCAACCGAATAACAAACAAGTTAGCAAAAGGCAATAAAACCCATTTTCCCCAAACAACATCGCGATTTCCCAGAATCCCCGCTGCGACCACCGCAGGAGTTGCCACAGTAGGACCTATTATGCGTTACGTGCGTGTGTTTTAACACACACACACGCGCGCGAGCATTCATTCATCCTTTTTAACACTCACTCGCGGTAAAACAATGTTTTCTCACGATCAAATACTCATCAATCCTAAAAGTTATGAGCATGTACACGATGTCTGTGTCAAGAAAATATATGTTTGCTGTAGGCCTACTGTGTTTGCAGATGCATTGATTTAAAGTAGGCTGCAATTTATTATCGCTGTATGAGCTGTTCTTTCCCAAATAATTTACCAAGAATGTGTGGCTAAGTAGATGAGAGAAGCAAAGTGCATGCGCGAGGTGCAAGCAACATTATGCATGGGCCCTTAAAAGAGCATCTGAACGCACTGACATTAAACCAGGTATTTCCTGGTTTGTGGCGCAAGTGATTTCTGAAACTGCAAAATACCCCCAGGGAACGTTTGCGCCAGAACACGCCTCCTCCTTTCGGGGCGCAAGATCATTCCCTTATTTACCGACGCGTGGCGCAAGAGGGAAAATAATGCTCTGCGCCAGATGCAAACTAGGCAGCGCCAGATGCAAACTAGCAACGACACATGCGCCAGCGAGAAAGTAAATTGCGCCGGATGCAAGATAGGGCCCCTAGACTTGAAAACTATGAAAGCTGTATAAAGCTAAAATGATAGCTTCGTAGCCCAATAGAGAATGCCATTCCCTTTGACACTCAACACAGCCAGAGTGGTTAAAGCTATGTTTGTTTGAATGTAGCCTCAGCTCATTGTCCTATCTATGGATTGTTCCAATCCATAGATAGGATGTCTGGTGGTTGTAAATCCTTTTGAGGCTTAATGCGCAGCAGCAGCCAGAGCTTTTGACATCTACTGGTCAATCTAATGCACTCATTTCCCCCCGCCATTAATTTCTACATTAATTTTTAAGATGCGAGAGATCCTCCGAGACAGTTAGCTGCGGATACTGTGATAAGTTAATTTACTTGTGTAGAAGCGTGTGTGTTTGTGTGCGAGATGGCCGTGCACAGACCTTCTTGCATGTGGCCACTTCCCCACAAAACCTCACGGACGTCGATCTTCAGTCGTTCCATTCCACACAGCCCACCCCCTGCATGATTTATTGATCCACGGTGTGATTGTGTCCCGGTCTTAAGCAACTCAGCAGTTTAGCAGGGTAGCTCCCGTGAGCCTGCACATGTATGTGTGCGTGGCCATTCGTGAATTCTGATTATTCTAGCGCTCGCCGCATTCTTGCAGCCTGGCTCTATTTTTAGCTTCAAAGACTCAGTGCCAACACTTAGCCCAGCCACTCTCTCTCTCTCTCTCTCTCTCTCTCTCTCTCTCTCTCTCTCTCTCTCTCTCTCTCTCTCTCTCTCTCTCTCTCTCTCTCTCTCTCTCTCTCTCTCTCTCTCTCTCTCTCTCTCTCTCTCTCTCTCTCTCTCTATTGGAGGCAGTGAGGGGGGGCTAGCATAGCTGTTGGAGGCCTTGGCGCAGACAGTAAAGAAACCCAAAAAGATGGAAGAATAAATATATACAGCACAAGCTGTGCGTGGAGAGGAATCCGGGAAGGGTGGGGGGAGAAGACGCAGAATGGCAGAGAAGACAGTCTGCTAGTTACCTGAAAAAAGACTAGCATGGATCCTTCAGTTTATTTAAGAGCTCTGTCTGGGCAGCATGGAGATTGGCCGACCGACAAACTCAACCGGGTTTTCGGGTATGGAACATGAGGTGTAGTATTTTGTATGACTTGAGGATATTTTAGTTTAGTTTTTTTTACAATCGGAAGTTAAAATGCACATGGGTTTCAATGATTAAGTGAGGGAAGAAGGGATACTGATATAGATAAGAGTCTCTTAGGCCACATGTTAACATGTTATTCTGTGTCCTAGTCTTGTTTTGAAGGTCATTGTGATCATGCCTTCAGCAGCACAGGGGGGGGGGGACACAGGCAGACATTAAAAAATTCCTCCCATTGTTATACATCCATCTGTCCTGCTTTTTTTTTCTAAATCATTCTCTCTCTCTCTCTCTCTCTCTCTCTCTCTCTCTCTCTCTTCTCTCTCTCTCTCTCTCTCTCTCTCTCTCTCTCTCTCTCTCTCTCTCTCTCTCTCTCTCTCAGGACCCCCCCTACTTATCATTCTGGCAGATGTCTCATAAAGTCTTTGTCTCTCTCAATCTTTCTATCTCTAGTTCTATTTGCGACTGCGAGTTTCATTGCAATGTTTGTGTGTGTAATGCAAAGAGACAGTGAAAGAGACAGTGAGAGAGAGAGAGAGATAGACAGAAAGGTTGGGAACAAGAGATTTCTAGCAGGGGCAGGTGTCTGACCCTCTGCCCCTTCCACTTCCTGTGTGTCCCTAGTGACCACACTGGGAGGAAGTGTGATAGGCTGAGTGTGACCGGAGAAGGCTGAAGGAGACTGACTAATGAGGAGTGGAAGAAAAAAAAGAATGCACAACAAATCAAATTCCAATGTGAACTTCTCCACTCATCAATCAAAATCGCAAAAGACAACCGAGAGATAGACATGTTTTTTTTGCAAAAGCTAAAGGGAGATTTATTATTTTCCCAGATTGTCAAAGTGCTTTTTTATTTTTGTACCGTGCCACCATATTGCCTCCATTTCAGTGGAGGTTGTACTGTGCGCCCAGTAATTGTACGTGTGATTAAGGCTACTGCATAGCATGGTTCCGACGCCCATATGCCAGGAAAGCATGGGCGGACAGAACCTGTGTATCATAATATGGAGCACATGGAGAGAGAAGCCACATCCAATGGCAAAGGGCCACTGATCTCCACTTGGGTTACCAACCCTGTGTGTGAGTGTGTGGTGTGTGTGTGTGTGTGTGTGTGTCTCTCTGTTCCTCTCTCTCTCCAGTCTATCATTACTCGTTTGTATTCAGAGCCATATCGTTATATTACTTTCAATAATCCCAGTATGATATTTTTATCATTTAGATTCAGCCATATCGTTATATTACTTTCAATAATCCCAGTATGATATTTTATCATATAGAATCCGCATTGCTGTCTTCTGTCCGTACATAGGGAACGATCAGAGGGCACAGTGGGAAAACCAGGGATCGAAAAAGGAAATGCTCAGAAAAGCCGTCAGATTAGAATACAATACGGAAGAATGTGGAAGAAATGCCGCGAGGAAGCAGGAAGTGAATTGGATTAAAAAGAAGAGGCTTAGAGCCTGGGGGAAGAGAGGAAGAAGGGGGGGGGTGGGGTTCTTCCCATCCATCTATCAGCGATGAGCCCCTTGCTGCCTTGCCGCCTTGCTGCCTTGCCGCCTTGCTGCCATCCTCCGAGCCTCCTCTCAGTTCATTTACATTTACATTGCAGCAAGCGGGGGGTTGATTTAGTAGTGAGTGATGGATGGCGCACGCGTGATGCCCTTTTTGTAGAAATGAGAGGGAAAGGAGAGGGGGGGGGGGGGTTAACATTGTCAACTATGTCTTAGCAAGTTTGCAAGTCAAACAAGAACAGTTTTGTTCAGCAGCCATCTTTGTATGAAATGGCTACACCTGCACAGGGGGGTTATTATTTAGATATATAATTTCGGGGTGCAGCTGTGTCCACAGTATTATGCAGTTGACAGTTTATCTGACGTTAAATGATAAAGTAAAAAATGTGTCAAATAATAATCCTTGAGGTTCTTTATGATTGAGAAACAACTCATGGGAAATTATATTGTGGACACAAACGTGTACCTTATATGGATGTTAGCCAGGTTTTTAATTTTTTTATATTGTATAGCACGTATTTCATGTAATTAGCCAACTTCAATGATTGTTTCTGTGTGTGTGTGTGTGTGTGTGTGGTGTGGTGTTGTGTGTGTGGTGTGTGTGTGTGTGGTGTGTGTGTGTGTGTGTGTGTGTGTGTGTGTGTGTGTGTGTGTGTGTGTGTGTGTGTATGGTGTGGGAGTGGGTGTGGGTATGTGTGCTTTGTGGTGCATGGATACAATCAAACATGATTCTGAAATATATATCACCCCATAGTCACATTTTTAACATGCAAATGGACTCACACAAACGCATACAAGCGGACACATACACACACACACACACACACACATACACACACACACACACACACACACACACACACACACACACACACACACACACACACACACACACACACACACACACACACACACACACACAAACACACCCATATTATTAAGCATAGGCTAAATGTTGTATCGGTCAGAGATGGGTGCTTTCGATGAATACTTCAGCTCTAAGGGCTGTCAACACACTGCCCACCACCTGTCAACCTTGAGTGATTCTCTCTCTCTCTTTCTTTTGCTCTCTCTCACCCGTGAATCTGTCAACACACTGCCCACCACTGATCAACCTTGAGTGATTCTCTCTCTCTCTTTCTTTTGCTCTCTCTCACCCGTGAATCTTCAACGTACAACTCACCCTATCACACATATATTCAATGATTTTTCTCTGCAGGCACATAAATGCACACACACACACACACACAAAAACACACACAAACACACACAGGCTTAGAGAGTGGCTGTGGCTATGGCTTTGAAGCTTGAGAACATTATCTGAGATGGACAGACAGGAGCGGGTCACGGGAGACAACATGGAGAACATCAGAGTCAGCCTCTCTATTTCACTAATGAGCAACATGCAACATGTGCTGAGTGCTACACTCAAATAGGATCAGATTGTGATTAGCCATAGCCACCGGTTATACCACAGCCATGGTGGCTGGAGGTGTGACGTAGCATGGGAGCCATTGAGCTTGAACTTCAGAGAGTGTTTTATAATTACAAGTTTTAAAGAAAGAGATTCTCACATGAGAGAGTTGAGAACAATGTTGTTGCTAAAACCAATGAATGCTCACAGATGCTGTGTCATGAAATTATAGTTGTCGGTATTTTTTACTATGCTACAGCAATACTTAATTACGATTTCATATTTACATAATTTAGATCACGTAACAATGCTCTCGGACTGATTGAAAGATAGTGGCCCAGTATGACAACACTCAGTTCATGAATTAGACTTTGTTTTGCCTTGGGATGGAATATAAATGAGATCTACTCCATTTGAGAACAATTCATACTTGCTTTAGTGTATGTTACATCTATCTAACTGTTATACATTCTAATCAGTAAGAACGATAAAAATGGTTCAGACCGTGATATGAGGGACTTTGAATTATGTTAGTGCCTATGGAAGTTATATTTGACAGTTTTTAATAAAATAATATGATTTGGAATAGTCTCCCTCAACAGTGGATTTTGTAAACATCAAATTTGAATCAAACAGCCAATTGCTTGTGATTGGCTGATATTGGCTTATATTTCAGGTTGATGGGGATAATTACTTTTATTTAAATGAGAGCTCTGAGCACCGACATCTCAGACTACTTAGAATGAAGTGCATGATTGCTGTATCATTTTTATTTTTTTTATTATCAAAATCAATGCATTGGGATATTACAAAAAGGATTTGGTCTGACATCAACATTGAACCTTTTCTTTGGTATAGCTCTTCCATTCTATATCTTACAATAGGATAACACTCATTCTACATTCTCTCTCTATTCTCTCTCTCTCTCTCTCTCCCTCTCTCACTCCTCTCCTCCCTCTTCTCTCTCTCTCTCTCTCTCTCTCTCTCTCTCTCTCTCTCCTCTCTCTCTCTCTCTCTACTT
>OLKM01005554.1:0-16777 GCA_900291075.1 Melanogrammus aeglefinus | reverse complement strand
CTTTTTTGCTATCTTACTTTTGCTTTGTTGTGTGAGGCAAATAGCCACAGAAACGAGGCAGCAAGTTTACATTTCCACTGCCTCCAATGTCCTCCATTGTTGTGTGTTTGTGTCGCGCATAGAACATCCTTGTTGTCACCAGTTTCGCACCGCCACCAGGCTATGGACGAGGCCTCCGCCACACGTTGTTATTTATGGATAGCGGTCGTATGTAATGGAAAAGGAACTGGCAGTCGCAGGCGGCCGAGGCCGAGGCGAGTCGGAGGGGCAGAGTCGTGCTGGATAAAGTGTAGTGAAAAGCGCCATAATGTACCATCATGTATAAGCCTACTTAATACTTGTACACCAAAGAACCAGGAGCAGTACTTATAATTTCGCAACAAGGTAATAGTATAAACCGTAAATCCTCAATTGTGGCCAGAGGGTTAATTTATTAGGTCTGCACAGCCTGTTTCTTCAATTGAATCTGAAATTTATAACTTGAGGAATTGGTTAACGAATAGCCTAGACTGAGGGTACAAAATCCAGCTCTTACCTCCACTGACAAATGTTCCCGACCATGAAAGGCATACTTAAACGTATGCTCCAAAGAACAGGAGAATAACAACCGGTTTTCTGGGTGTCCATGTCCAACGTATAGTTCAGGTTTAAGTAAAAAAACAGACCTCGAGATGAATTATTGTTTGTTCTACATCCACATCGCAACAACTAAATAAGGAGGGCACAGCAAAAACACCCCAGAAATCCTTTTGAAATCTTTGAACTGAATAAACACCATGTTACCACGGTTTCCACCGTGCAACGGCACTTTATTCATGACGCGTGAGCTTTCTCATGTGCGCAATGTTTGGCGACACTAATAGCATTGCGGGGGACGCCCCTGTACGGTCAACCCCTCGCCCGCATGAGTCTGTTAATTTGAACACTGTGGGTAGAAATTTCAACGTCATTCATTGTAATGTGAATCAACACTGGCTTCTTTTCAAAACACAGTACAGTCGATCAAACAACCTGAATGCTCGAAAAAGTAATAGTGAGACTGCGCGATTTGTCTCTAGTTTTCTGAACCAAGCTAGCTACCCTAGCGATTGGCACAATGAATATTCTCGATGTCAGTTTGAGAGAGCGGAGGAACCCTTTAAAATTGTCCATAATAACTCGTAGCAGGTACATCTTGTAACCCCCTTTTCCCTGTTTACTCCCGGGGGGCAACGGCATCCTTTTGGACAAGTCTGTGGACGTTCTGATATGGTCCAGTTTTGGAGCAGGTTCTTTTTTAGACATCTGGTGAAAAACATCGCCATCGTGCCGGAAGTACTCGGAGCATCAACAATCGAGGGAGCGGAGTAGAAACGGAAAGTACTTCCCTTATCGAAACAAAAGTTATATTTTGCATAACCTAGAATTTATATTGCAATACATTGGGAAAATATATTTGAAAATATGAGAAACTTAGACATATATTTTGAAAATATATCACGCGCAATACATGATGGAACAACATGTTGCTATGTATTGATTAATATATTTTAGAATGTATTGGCTGTGCAAACAAACCTGTATTAACATTAATTGCATGTAATGTTTATTGTAACAAAGTATTTTTTTTATAGTTAAGCAAGCCTCCCAGGCTCCAAATCACATTTTACATGAAATTCATAATATTTTACAATATAAAGCCATATGCATAGACTATATATGGGCTATGTATTGGAATCATATATGGTAAAATGTAAGTGGCAGAGTATTTTAAAAAAAAAATCATTACAGCAAAAAATACAAGAGTCCCACTTTGTATCTCCACATGGACCATTTCAATCCTCAACATTTTTTTCTCAATGAACATTTCATATGTTATTTCAACATGGCATTCAGTCCTCCACACTGACACGTGGGGAGGAAATACATGCATAAAAGGTTGGCATAAATGTGGCAGATCAACTAACATACATTTCCTATTGAAATTCATTACATCAAAAACCTGTTTCCTGCCTTGTAACACTCTTTTTCAAGCAACCACATTTCTAAATTGCAACTGAACTGTGTTGATTTTGTCATATCCGTCTTCCAACAGCAAAACATTTTCTGTTATCAAGTCTCTCTACGCACAATGTTAATAATACACAGTGATTATGTGTCATTGTCCAACAAAACAGTGACGCTGTTCCTTTTCCATTACTCTAGTGAATTGCCTGAGTAATACAGTTCTCCTTTGACCAAAATCCTGCTGAATATTTTCAACAAACTGGTATCCCGTGGTGACATGAAAAATGTCTCCTCCTCATAGCAGCAATCTCTTCGTTAAGTAAAAGTTTTCGCAACAAGTGTAACGCAAGGGTCAACAACTTGATCTGCATACTCTTTCAACTGGTTTTTCACTTTTTTTTCACCAGTCAAGTTGTTATAGCAGCTGTATACATTTAGGCACAGGCATTTTCTAAGTGCAAATTGTTTTTCCAAAAGAGGCAACAACTTGTCTATATGTGAATTGGTTTCAATTATTTGTTAGGGAACACACTGCGTGCCATGAAACATCCTCAAATCTCCCCATAAAAGACCTCAAAAATATATCTGAATGTGCCCACAAAGTCCCCAATTTCTCACAGTCTGCAAATGAAGACATAAATGTACATTAAATGACACATTTGGCCTTCCATAACAGTTTTCAAACTGTTTGAAACTCACAACTAGCTTTTCAATTTTTTAACCCCTCTGAATGTGACCCGTGTCCTTACATAGCAAATACATGAAGGTGACAAGGATTAACTACAGTGCTGGTAAAATGCATGGGGAGTATTCCTTTAGCACAAAGAATGCTATAAACAGTAACCAGTTCGTGCCATTCACTGGCTTTTTCCAAAACTTCTTTGCGAAAAGAGCGGGGCCACTCTTGTGATATTGCAAGGTGGTTTAATTCTCATGAGTTTGTTGGTCGAGCTCAGGAATACGATACCGAATATAGTATGGCTCCATGGTGTTCACTATCCAGCCATACACTGCTTGTCATTTGCCTAACAAACTCCAAGATGTATATTATGCATATGGTCAGGAGGCATTCCTGATATGATGTCAAAGTGTGGGATGTTGACAAGAACATGGTGACCCCTTTAATGCCTCTCACAGATTGGGTGGTGTGCACAAGCCCTCCCTGCATCAGTTAGGTTTAGCATGATCTTCTTTTTGGAACATCTTTTGTATGGATATACCCTAACGGTTCCATTCCATTTGGAACTTGTTCACCCTGGATGTAGGCAGAGGCTGCACCATAACGGCCATTAAATTGGGTTCATATTTTGCATAAATGGGCCTGGCAACTGAATCACACATCATAACAGTCTGCTATCACTTACAGTTATCCAAGTGTTGTTTTGTGTAAACTTGAAAGCCACAGTTTTGACAATGAACTGACACTCTTTTGTGAATGGTTTCAAAAAATGTATTAACATTTTGCTTTTTAGAACCAAACCATAGCAAAAAAGTAAAAACGATCTCTTTTAGCGGACATGATAGGAAGCTCATTTACCATCGCCTTGCATGACAAATTGCAATACTGAGAATGATTTGAATACTGAACTCTATCACAATTTAATGTTAAGGAGAATGCATTTGGACTATCTAGTGGGCCACCATCTTTGTTCAGATTATGATACATTTCACCACAACATATGTCATCATAACTTTCTGAATTACATGTGACATTTCCTGACTTAAGACAACATGCAATATCTTCTCTTTGAAGAAGATGTTCCAGTTGTGTTTGGATGGGCAAGTACAGGAAGAAATTGCCATTCTTCTGTGAGCTGTTTCTATCCCATGTAGAGTTACATACAGAACACTGCCCTTCAGTGACTTGGTCACCAATGTAATATTCACAGTTAGGACAGTATATGTGACATTCTAGGTGACCTTGTATTGGTTTAAGCTCTTTTAGGAACAGATGCTTTGAAGTTAGGACATTTTTCTGGACAGTGGATATTAATCAAATCTAAAAGATCAGACAGGGCCACACCAGTAAGTGAGTGTCTCAAAGCAAAGTATAAGTAAAAAACTCTGAGCTTTTGTCAGTTGTGAGCCTGTGTAAAGTGGCTCATCATTTACTGGAGGAAGCCTTTCATTAACGTCTACTCCCAAATATGATTCTTCATTTACTGACTTGTCCGTGCTGTCTTCCATGGGAAATTCTTCTCCACTGCCAATGGATTCAGAGTCAGTAAAAGACTGCCATAGTGGTTCAAACACACCAAGGTCAACACTGTCTTCAAAACTGAAGATTGATGACTCTGTTGTTTGGCTCAAATTTGGTGGTAGCTCTTCTGATTCAGGGTCTGTGTGCAGTCTCTGTAAGGGGAAAATACAAGTCCAAGGAAAAGTTGACAAACTCTAGGAAGTTTGTGGCATTGGTGTATACAGGGCAAAAATAAGGCTTAAGCTCATCAGGTTAGGTGAAAAAAGAAAGCAAACAAGTGTAAGTTTGAAGACAACAAAATCATATGCGAGATAATTGGCCAGTTAAAATTCCTTACTGTAATGTCATCACTATCTAGCCTGGCTCCGCCTGCCCACCTGCTTCCGGCCAAATTTAATTTTCCTCAGTAGTGCAAGTCTGGCCTGGGCTTGTTAGTGGGATTTTGCCCGAACAAATTCTGTGTGACCAAATCAGCGAACAGAGGGAGTGGGCTGAGAAACGAATGACGTCAAGTCGCGCGCAGTTTTTCAGTTTTGGTAGTCAGAGGAAGACCCAGGAAAGAACAAATGAGAAGGATACGAGAGAAAGCTATTCGGTCTGTTGTGGGGATCGCTGCCAGAATAATCGATCAATTAAAGCCGGAGGCAAGAACAAGCTTTCGATATTTTTGTTGGTGCCATGAATGTTGTGCGCTTCTCCCACTGGGTTCTGGAAAAGTTGATTTTCCCAGCTGGCTTCCGTTAGTGGTGAGGAAGCCGGTCCGCGTCGCCATGACATACGTCACGACCAAAACGCCATGCCGATTGGTTATAGCAGATCCAGAGTGGCACTGGGGCAGACCCCAATCAATTTTAAAAACTTCAACAGACCACCCACTTCCAAGTGAGTGAACTTTGTCCAATGGGCAGTTTCAAGACTTCTGTACAAATGAAATGAAGTACGACGGTCTGGTAGGACCAGGCTAATCACTATCATGTGCATCTTCAGACCTGTTCTCAGAGGACTCCTGATCCAAGTTCTGCTGTGTAGGAACAGAGAGGTCTTAGAGGAAGTACTATCAGTGAAACAGTCAACCACAGAACAGTAGATTAGTAGTAGTTATCAGTAGATTACTTACAGTAATCCCACCACCATCGTGTCCGTCTTCTGAGCCATTGTCAGAGTCGAGGTCAGAGGACTCTTGATCCAGTTTCTGCTGTGTAAGAATAGAGAACAGTTTAAGACAAAGCATAATGGTGTACATGGCTGATTATTTTGATTCTGTGTTATGTGAAATATATTTTATAATTCAACACTATTTAGCAATAACAGGGGTACCAAGACCTTCTTAACAAGAGAGGAAGCAAAATGTTCAATGTCAAATGTCTGCAAAGTGAACAGAACGGTTCAAAACAATATTCTAGTCATCCAATATCCCAGGCAAAAGTAAATAATACTTACTGTAATGTCATCACTATCATGTGCATTTCCAGACTGTTTTGTCAGAGGACCCTGATCCAAGTTCTGCTGTGTAGGAACAGAGAGGTCTTAGAGGAAGTACTATCAGTGAAACAGTCAAACACAGAACAGTTAGTAGTAGTTATTAGTAGATTACTTACAGTAATCCCACCACCATCGTGTCCGTCTTCTGAGCCATTGTCAGAGTCGAGCTCAGAGGACTCCTGATCCAGTTTAAGACAAAGCATATGAATGGTATACATGGTTATACTGTATATACACATACATTCCATGTTGGATGCATTGCATTATAATTACCTGAAGTAAGCTGTACTTCATATCAATATTTAATCACATCATAGCAAAAAAATAATACTCTCTTAAAAAGGGGCCAAATGCCAACCGCCTGCAAAGTGGATGGCAATGATAAGTTTTTGCCAACAAATCTCTCAAATGGAGGGCTTTCCGATTATTCCACTAAACATTGGGTCTGACACAAGACTTTGCTCAACATTCTAAATGATTACTAATCAAGACAAGATTATTATTTCAGTTATCTGATTACAATTGTTGCCATTTAGTGCAGCATATTGTCACTAAAATACACACAAAAAGTCATGTTCATGACTCACCATTCCCTGTTTTGAACAGATGCATGTTGATGGCCTCAACCAGCTTCCTAGAATAAGAATGGAAAAAAAATCTATTGTGAGAGGCTGTTCTGAGCGTATAACATGTATGTCAACTCCCCCCCCCCCCCCACACACACAACACACTTGACGTGAAAATGAGTGGCTAAGTTTTGCTAGCCAGTGTGCTGCATCATGCTAGCTACGTTTAGCTTAAGTCACAACTTGTAAAAAAATAAAAAACCACGAACTACAACAGTAGCCTCAATACAGAAACAACTATTAAATAATGTAAGTTAACTAGACTAGGTTGGAGTAAAACACAACACCTCCTTTTCCAGTAATGTCCTTGTTTCTTGATGGAATCTTCATATTCCTGAATCTGAATCTGGGGCAATGTATTTCCTTATCCTTCCGTCCATATTGATACCTCTCTTCAAGCGATGGGAAAACCCTCCACAGCATCAAAAAAGACCGCAGCAGTGACGACTCACATGGTTTCCAGAAGGTAATATCCCATCCATTTTCTCTGTTTTGTATAGCGAGCACATTGAAAGGCAATGACACAGATGCTGAAACGCTAAGTTGACCAACAGAATTTTACAACACTACCCAGAACCCTACGGTATAAAAGCAACGTCTCTGATTGGGCGAGCTAGTTGTTACCATAGACACCGCGCGCGAACAGAGCCATATAAAAAATCGGGCGCGAAGAACGACAAGCCACCCAGCATTAACGGCGTCTACCAGTACTGTTCTCTGCATGTGGTCGCGGTTAGAAGAGAAAATGAAGTTTGCTCTTGTGAGCTGGTCGAAGGGGAATGATAAAGGCGCCCTTAGCATAGGGCCCATAAATTGGGTCATAGAATTTGATCCTGAAAACACGGAAAAAGAGTATCTTGTCGAGTGCCGCAGCATCGGTGTGAAAAAGCCTACTAATGGGTGGCCAGTTGAATCAGCACACATTTTGCAGTTAGCAGGCAAGTATTTGTGCTTATGATGTCTTTATACTTAATTAGTCATACAATAATAATGATGGCACCTGCTGAGGTTTTTGCATCATTTTCCAAGTAATGTTTACTGGCCAAGTAAAGTTAGCTTTTGGACAGTGAATGAAGCGGGACTAGGCCGAAAGTCATGCGAGTCCTGCTTAATTTGAATTTTTAGCCAGCTAGCTAACATTAGCTAATGAAGCAAGTCATATCCTTTACTAAATTTGAATTTTTAGAAGGCTAGCTAATGGCCATTAGCCTAGTCATGCATCTCGCTTCATATGAATTTTGAATTGGCATTGAAACATGAATTATACACGTTGTTAAACATCTGTTAAACATCAATTAAACCTAAATTGAAAAAGCAGCATGTGATATGCAGTTCATGGACCACAGGAGGAGTTGTGTGTGGGGCTCAACAAACTGCACAGTGTGCAGTGCCTTAATTAATGAGGTTCTAGCCATGTGGTTAGTAGGGCTAGAGAATTTTTAATGGGGGGAGATGAGCATTCTCAGAATCCTTCTGGGTTGTACTGCAACGAGAGGGCGCAAGTGAGCAAGTGATGAATCAAAACCATTCAAAAATAAAACAAAACAAACTAAAGGAAAAAGATAATAAAGTAATATTTATTTAACTTACAGTAACTTAGCTGAAACTTAAGTGTATAATTTCTTAATAATTAATCAGGTACTGGTCATGATATCGTAGTATGTGTAGTGTGTGCTGTACTGTGTACTGGCACAGTTTGTAGCACAGCAGCAGGACGTAGTATGCATATTTGGAAATGGCAAGTGACTTAAACCAACAGGTCTAAAGATTGAATCACACTGGAATTCTCCTTTAACATTTGTAATGAACAGACTAACCTTATTTAAAAAACACAGTAGTAGGCAACTTCTTTTGCATGCTCTGGTCATGCCAAACTTAAATTTTATTGTTGGCAGTGAAAGTTTTGGGATACTACCCATTTCAGCCATACCCATCAAAACCCATTGTTTTCAGAACCATTTCATTTGATTGAAATACAGTACATTACAAAACTATGGATAGCCAATGGGATGGAGGGAGTTGGGACAGGCATGTTAAATCACATCTACAGGTTATAAGCTTTTTGTAGTTTTTGCTGTTTAACCTGTTTCCCTTAATGGATCGTCTTAATGGTTCATCACAAAGAACAGCTGATTAAATTTTGGTGGTGATCCGTAACACCGTCTGGAATTTGAGTGTCAATGACAAATATTGCCCTGGCAGAGGTCTGCAATCTCTGAGTGTTTTTCTAGTCTGTAGATGTGATTTTAACATGCATTGACAACTTCCTCCATCCAATGGATTATCCATAGATTTCTAATCTATTTCAATGGAATAAAATTACTCTGAAAACTCTTCAATGGGCATGGCTGAAATGGGTAGTACATCCCATTTTCACAGTTTACATTCAAATTCACATTTGGCAAGACCAGAGCATGCAAAAAAGTTGGCTTTGTTTAGAAGTGGTGGTGGGGGTGTGTTGGGGGTACACTCTGTCCCTATGTGGTCCGCAGCCTGAAAGTATTTGAATTAATGTAAGCCACATAGTTTCATAGGAATTCAATTTTTTCTTGCTACTATTTTTTACTAACAGATAAGGAGTCTACACTCAAGGTTGCAGCAGCGAAATCTCTTGGAAGAGAATCAACCGAAGGGCAAAAAGAGAAAGAGGTTGCCCAATAAACTCTACCTTAACACCCAGGAAGAAACTGTAGTTGCAAAAAAGGTAAGGGGTTCTTTTCATGGCAGCTGTTAATGTATTTTTACATCTCTGATTTTTGTACTTGGGTTGTGAGCCAGCCTAATATAAACAATAGAAAATAAAAAGTATTTGCTGTAATAATTTTGGGACTAGCAGCATGGTGGTGTAGTGTACTGTCACCTCACAGCAAGATGGTTCTGAGTTCAAACCCACTGGCTGGCATGGGCCTTTTTGTGTGGAGTTTGCTATTTTCTCTGCATACTCTGGCTTCCTCCCACATGCCAATGTATGTTGGGTTAATTGGTAAATGGGCTCTTTGCACAGCTCCACTACTTCCTGAAACTTAATGCCTGCTCCTTTTATTTCCTGTCTTACATTTTTGGATAAACTGATTAATCCAGGTGTGTCTGACCATTGGGACTACTCAGACACACCTGGATTAATCAGTTTGTCCAGTAATGTAAGACAGGAAATAAAGGGAGCAGCACTAAGTCCAGGAAGTAGTGGAGTTGTGTGCATAGAGCCCCATTGCCCATAGGTGTTTGTGGTAGTGGGGGGGGGGGGGGTTGGACTATAGTACTACAACTATGAATTTAAACATTTTAGCCATGGGACATATTAACCTTAATGATTCATTGATCCATGGTTCATTTTCCTAATGTTTCTCATACATAATTTGATTTGATAATTTTTTTCCCAACAGAAACTCAACTACAAACAAATGGCTGCAAAGATGGTCTGAATTAGAGATTCTCTCCCAAGATGAACCTAACCTCAGCCCAGTGGACGCTACTTCTGAGGAACTTGAGGACGAAATCAGGGCTCTCAGGGGCAGAGAAATTCAAAGAGACTACGGGACCAGCAGAAAGCAGGATCTTCTGCAGATCTTCAGACCCAAGTCAAGGCTTTAAAACTAAGGAGAACACAAGGCTACGCAAAATGGCAATAAAAGGTAACTTATTCTCTTTTAGATTAAAAATAGGCATTCTTTTAGATTGTGTATAAATAATTGTCTCTCCTCATTTTTTGGTATTATTCTTAAAGATATAGGCCTACCTGTGTCTAACATTTTAGGGGAAATCTACAGATATAGTATATAGTAGGGTTTCCAGTAGGAACAAAAATTGACCTTGGACTAAACACTTAGAGCTTGAATTCTCCCATGTGCTTAAGTCCAAAAAAGTGCTTCGCGCCGTGCTTTTCAGCCTGCACACATTTTTGCAAATGAGTGAAATCCGTTTGCTAGAACGCAACAACTGGCCTTATGGCACATGAGTGACATAAGGCATTGGTATATAATTAACAAATGGCTGAAAAGCGTGCAGCTAATTCACATGGGAGAATTCCACCCTAAAAGGGATTTTCTGGACTGAATCAACCTGTAGCCCTGTTGTTTCATGTTAAGTGCTGTCGATAGGTACGGAGAACGACAGAATTTCATTGCACGGTAGACCAAATAGCAAAATGGCAGCCAACGCTAACTGATCAGGGACATGCGAGTTTGGATTTGATATGCCCGGCATCTGTTAGCGTAGCTGCTGTTTTGCTACCCTCGGTCTACGTTGTACCTATTGTTGTCATTCTGATACCTATCGACAGCATTCTGAAGCCTGAAACAACAGGGCTACGGGTTGATTCACTCTGGATAATTCCCTTTAATGCTTTTAGAAATGCCTTCAGAAGCCCTCCTCAACACATTTTGCCGCACATTTGAGACACCAAAAATGAGCAGAGTTGTGGTTTTTTTTTTTGGTTTTTTTTACATGTTATGTATTTTGCAACTTGTTTGGTGGCCTGTTTGTAGTAAATTCAGTGGGCCATATTTTCCAGAAATTCCATCAGTCTTATCAGCTGTGAAGGACCCTCATTGCAGACAAGATGACCGAAAGCTCAAGCTATGAAGGTGACGGTGAAAGTGAATGTGAGACCAGAGTTGCTCTACCATCATCTCCTCAACCCACATCTCCCAAATCAACATCAGTAAGTACATTTTTGTAATAATCGATTAAAAACATTCTGTCATTGGTAAATTTTTCTTTAAAAATGTCAAATTAAAAACTGTTCTTGTTTTTTTTGTTCCTGTTTGTCTTCTTTCCTTCTCACAATTGATTAGGTGCAACTAGGGAATGATGACATCAGGGTGGCTGCCCATTGTTGGGAGACG
Organism: Melanogrammus aeglefinus; assembly: GCA_900291075.1. NCBI lineage: Eukaryota > Metazoa > Chordata > Actinopteri > Gadiformes > Gadidae > Melanogrammus > Melanogrammus aeglefinus. Next base: position 5,639 of record OLKM01005554.1, on the reverse strand, counting down.
GCAAAGGCACAACCAACAGCAACGGGCATGGCCCGCACCCTCCTGTTCAGCATCGAAGTCTTACTTAGGTCCAACCTGACTGGAGGGGTCAACAAGGTTGACCCCTCTGCAGAGAGACGTCAGCCTCTGGACCCCAAGAAGCTAAAAGCTTTACTTGGTAAGACTAAAAAATATATATTTTTAGTGGATTAATATATGCTAGAAAAATATTACCAGTATTGGGATCCACCTCATCTTTCCTTTTGCAACAATCAGAGGATAACATATTTGTCTTTTCTTATTGTTATCTTTTACAGATGCAGTTACTCAGAAACATCCAGGTGTGAAGATTGCCGATATCCGAACGGCCATAAATAAGAGAATATGTGAATTGAGGCATCAAGAGAAGAAGAAGTCCACAGGCAGTTGAAGCACAGGCAGTGGACCTTAGCATGTGCACTTTTGTTTGTTGTCCTTTGATTGTCCCTCAGGACTATTCTGTTGTTGCACTTATTCTTTTCTCTTTTTATTGAAGGACGGGTGTTCTTTCTAAATGTTTTTTATTTACAGTTTTTGTTCATTTAATTGTTTTAAAAAAATAAACCTTTATTCAGTTAAGGAAGTACTGTATATTGATGTATTTATTCAATATTCCCAAATGTAAAGACAGAAAATTGTTACATTAGATTATCTGAAGATTCTCATTCATCAGGTAATGGTAGTCAAAACTAAGTTGTATACAAAGAAAATGTCAGTTGCATACAAACACACTACATTAGATAATTTCATACGTACCATGTATACAATATACTGTACAATAATACATACAACTATATATATATATATATAATCAATATATTTTTCAACATAGTTAAGATATATGTTCCCATATATATCTCGTTATATTATCTATCTATATTATCGTACATTGAGGTATATCTCATATATATATATGTCTCAGAATAATTTTATCATATATTTACATATAATCTTCTGATATATAATCTCATACAATATGGGACATATTTCAATATATTTAATAATAGATTATAGTATAATAATGTATTTAATCAATATATGAAAACGGCAATAATTGCAGTATTTTAATATACTGTGTAATATATCACTTGCATAATATAAATATATCATATAATATATCCTAAGATATATTACCATTTAAAAATTTCACAATATATGAATAGGCTTTTAAATATATTGTTACATAATATATTGAGAAATATATTTTTGTTGCGTAAGGGTTCTTTGCACCGAGCGGAATAGTGAGAGGGCAGTCACGGTCTTGGGAAACTCGCCCTGGTCACTTTCTATCCCAGCGGGGGCCTCTAAATGTAATGTCCTCTCTGAAGAGGACACGGTTGAACCCTTTGCCAGCTTCAATACAAGTCAAAAAAACATAAAAAAAAAAGTGATAATGTACACATACACAGTATTCTCTCAGACTTTTAACACACGCACACAGTGTTTACTCAGACCTGAGAATCTGCTCCGGAAGCCACAGGTGGCTAGTTAGCTTAGCTACTGCTACTCGACAATGCTATACCGGCAGCGACACACGACAAAAGATACAAAATAACACTTTTGGCGACTCTCTACTTTACGTCCGGGCACTCATGAATTATAAACAAAATATACCTACGACCACATTACACAATTACCCTGTTTATCGTACCTGAAGAGGAAAATGTAAATGAAGAAACAGGACACAATTGAACCCTTTGCCAGCTTCAATACAAGTGAAGCATCGAGCGGCAAGGGCTCCCCCTTCAGGCCTGTAGGCAAAACTAATCAATCATCGAAAACACATCTCCTTAACCTCACTGCACTGTTATGAGCTTTGTGCCTTTGAACATGTACTCTTCAACACATTTTAATCCATTTTTAACCCATGAACACATATTTTTAATACCTTAAATGATTTATGAGTTTTTAACCCTTTTTAATATCATTTTAACACATCAAATAATTGTAATGAACTGTTTTACCTCTTTTTAATCTAATTTCACTAACATATTTATTAGTATTTATCTAGTTATTCTGTTTTTGAATCACACAATCACTCACACATGAATTCACACTATCACACAGACAGTGAAGTACAGCAGCTGCCAGTGCCCAATCGGTCGGGACAAGTGCCACCATATGGCGGCAGTGCTCATATGGGTTGAGAATCCCGCACAGACGTGGAGTGTGCTTGGAAGACACCGAGCACCGACCAGATAGCAGCAAAGAGAGTGTCTGAGATGACACCATCCACAACACAAGGTTAGTCATTAATTTGCAAGTGCACGCTTTCTGTTACGTTATGTGGTGTAATAATAATAATAATAATAATAATAATTACCTTAATGTGTGTAGTACTTTTCAAACCAGAGAGCATAAATAAAAGAATGAATAAGTAAATAAAACAATTAAAACAATGAGAAGGTAAATGTCATTTAAACAAGGTATTTATATTTATTAAATTAAAAGCAGCAGAGAACATTGCAAAGCTATTTAAATGCTAGGCTAAAAATGTAAGTTTTAAGTTTTCCTTTAAAAATATCTGTCGAGCTGGCTTCTCTGATGCAATGAATCATATTTATCAAACGGTGCCGCCTTACACTCAGGCTTTATCATGTCATTTTCTCATTTCAGCTGGAATCAAAAGACCTGTTAAAGACTGGGTACAAGCAACCCTGTCCCAGCAATGAACGTTTAACTGGGATTGGATGGATTCTGAGTCCAGAAACTCCTCGGGTAAGACTTATGTGTTAGGTGGTTTGTTTAGGGATGTAATGATACACTGAACTCACAATTTAATTTGATTCGCGATATGGGAGTTCACAATCCATTTTTCCACCTTACTGAAAGGTAATTGGCTTGAAAGGAATTAAAGTATGTGCATTCCTAAAACTGTTTACTTTACTTTGAATCTACACTCTCCCTATCAAGACATTTGAGGGGCTAGTGACCAACCCAGACAACGCTGAAGCTGAGGACAAAGGCTCTTCATTTGCTGTCATCATTTGTGGTCACCGATAGGGAGAAGCAGCAGACCGAAAGAGCCACGGTTGGGCAAGCAAAGAATGCGTTATGGTATGAAACTGCACTAACAAAAACCAGAGATACAACCTGAAACAATACAAAACTAGTTATTTACAACTCACTGTTCTGACACTTCCTTCATTCACTCTTCACATTAAGATGAAAACATACTCAGAATATGTTGAAGCAAACCTGCCAGCGAGCAGATTAGGTTTGCTGGGTCTGTTGCTTTAGTAAATGACTCAGAGTTTCGACATAACCTGCTTTCTGAAACAGACCCCAGTCTACATGAACTATCTCTTATTTTGTTTTTCTTTATAATAGGTTAGCATATCGGCAAAAAAGGAGCACAGCAAGCAACTTTGGTTTGGTGTTGGCAGCAGTCAAGCGGAAGTCCTACCCTCCATCCTTATTTAAATCACTGCTTGTACATATTTTGATATGTTGGATTATGTAAATATGTGATTATAATGTACTGATGAAATGTCTTGGAGTCATCCCCACCGATACGTAGTTTAGCAGATTCAGCTGCCATCAACGATTTTGAGATGCTGGAATATATGTAAATAGGAAATTATATAATGTAATGTGACATAATGTAGAGACTTTGAGATGCTGGATTATATTTAATGCGTAAATATGTAATTATATAATGAACTATTGTATTAATGTAATGTATTAAAATTATCATCACCAATACGTTGTTTAGCCGTTTCAGCTGCCATCAGCAGCTTATATACAGTATATATCCCAGCAATACTTATGCTGTTTTTTAAAGCTGTTTTATGGGAAGATAATAAAACTGTTCATTAAGTTATGGCTAACTGTTTAGTTGTATCCCAATAATCATTATTATGAGTCTGACGCATGATTAAGTACAATGTTTATAGCAAATATATTTATTTTTGCAGTAGAAATGTCAACTTAATGTTAAAGACACTACAACGATTGGAGAAAAGGGGTTAAGACAAATATTGTTAGGCTTGTATTGTTGCAGAACCAGTTAAGGCCTACTCTAGTTACAGATAGGTACAAGTTAAGTTTTGCTAAATTAGCTGCATTAGGCCTAATGCTGAACTAGGCCTACTGCAGCTCATCTAGCACAAACAACTACCCCTGCTTTTAAGGCTGTAACAATTTATTGTTAATTAGCTGTCTAAGTCTTACATACAGATCTACTGTCTTGTACACGTCGTTAGTTAATTTAAGGCCATGCTCAGACATAAGCCCCACACAAATGTGAAACACATCTTCATCACATGGGAAGTCTTTGTAAACACACTCCCCCAAGCAGGCCTCGATCTTCTCCAGACTTGGGCGATACAGGTAGTCCGCGGCCCCGTAGAGTTGAGGCACTGCATGGATGATGGATGGACGGCCATGAGGACTTCGTGAGTTGTGCACTCGACGCATCCTGTGCTCACTCCAGGCGAATGCGACCTTCTCCAGTTCTTTCTGATAAGATAAGGCTCAAAGTGAAGACAAATGAATTGCATGAAAAAGCTTTCCTACAGACAAAAAGCAATGTGTGGTTCTTGTATGTAACTTTTTTGGTAAAAAAAAAAGAATAGTATCGTGTAACAATAAATAAAAAATATAATACAAATAATAATAGCCCACAGAAAAAATAAAGCAGTGAATAGTGAAACTTACCTGAAATGTGGAAAGAAAACAGAACTGGACCAATGACTTGTCCAGGAAGGTGTCGGCGAAGTATCCATCCCATTTCAATTTATCGAAAAAGTCCATCCAAAACTTGGCGCACTGACTGCATAATGTCAGCCACCATCTTTTAATGCGCTGGTTGCCAGTGCTTGGACCAAATGTGACATGTTCAATTTCAAGTTGACCCTGTGCAGGAATCTTTGCATTTCAGCCAAACGAACATTTTCTGTCCCTAAATCTACCCGTAATCGTTCAGGGCAACCTTGAGCTATTAGTACAGCATCCATGAAATAACCAGCAATCACGTTCGGATCATTATTAGTTTTGTATGCCTCCAGCCAGATGAGTCTCCTAGAAAAACCATCTATGCATCCACTTATACAGATCCCATACGGTTTAAGTTTGTCATAGCCGTCAATGTGCCAGACGTAATTGGGACCCCGGCTGTGATATACTCTCCGCCGTAGTCTATTTCTTGATCTCAGGTCAACTCCCTCACTGTCCAACAGCCGCAAGAGAACACGTACTGTTTCCCTGTCGGTAATAATGCCATTTATCCAACATTTTTGGTACATCCAACGGTAGCCATGACACTGCCCAGACGTTTGGAGTTGCGCTTCAATAAAAGCTGCCACCTCGGCCACATCTGCCTGCCCTTCCTGCCGCCACAATCTTTTCTCTCTCCAGAATTCCTTTCAAGATTCCCTCTGTCACACTACCCCATTGCACCTCAGCCAATATGCCAGAATTTCATTCATTTGTATATCGTTTTTCGAAATATTGCTCAAGTGGTGATCCAACCCTGACGTTTACGACATGATCTTTTAATTGAACCATTGACATGCAGGTCTCCACTGTGCACTGATTCTTGATAGTCTCGTAATTATGAACTTAAATCTCGTAATTAGACTTTAACCTCATAATTATGACTTTACAATTTCGTATTTTGA
>OLKM01005553.1:0-16782 GCA_900291075.1 Melanogrammus aeglefinus | reverse complement strand
ACAAATTCAAGAAGTTAGATGTAGTGCAGGCAAAGGCACTGGAGAGTCGTCTGTGAGGCCTTTTCCGTTTCCAGCCCAATTGCAGCCTTAACTTGTGGAAATGGGGGAGACCCCATTGGGTATCAAAGAAGGGCTAATTGGCAATGCAGTATATCTGTAAAATTAAGGGACATCAAGGTGGAAGAATGTTGGGGGAGCTGCTCTGGCAGGTGCATGGGAGTGGGAGCTAGCAAGAGTGAAAAGGAAAGGTTTCATTTTTAAAGTCAAATGAGGAAATGGGGAGGATGGAGTTTGCGGGAGGAGGGGGTGGCCCCGTAGTGTACTGGCCAACGGTACTGACCACCATGGATTCTACCAGTTGCGGAGATAGATGATAGTGTGTTAGCTCATGAGAGAACTGGCAACAGTTGGGGGAATGTAAAGGAAAGACTAAAATAACACGTGGGGACAGTACATCAAATATACACTGATGGGCTCAGACCCAAGACTGCGAAGTCTTGGCGTTTGCTTATTTTGCATCCGGATTTTGATGTAGTGGTAGGCCGACGTGTCTGAGGGGTTTTCAGTTTACACCACAGAGCTGCCTCGCAATAATCTGGGCTATTGAAGTGGTGGAGGAGGTCAGGACAGAGCCAGCTGTGATATTGGCGTCTGGACTCTGCTTCAGTGCTGATGACATTGAGGAGGGGGGCTTGAGCCAGGTCAGACCCAGGGTCGAGGCTTCTTACCTGAAATGACAGGATTGAGCAGTGTGGAGGAGTCAGTGGGGTTTATGTGGGTCCAGCACATGTGGGGATAGAGGGAATGAGCCTAGCTGATGGGCAGCAAAAAGGTCTTTAAGAAGGGAAGAAATCGATGTAAAAGTGAGGCTGGATAACGGAGTGTAGATGTCAATCATCAAAAAGAACTCATGGCTGTTTATGGCAGGAGGAGTGGCGATAGAAAAGAAGGGGAGCATTATTACAGCTTGCAGAATAGAGTGACAAAAAGCCAGTGTTTTTGGGAGGGAAAGGAAAAGGGAGGCATACAGTCATGATGCACTAGACTGAGGCTGGGGCATTGCGGGACTCGCATGGAACCTACAAAAAAAACTTGGGAACATGAAATGACATGTGGAGCGGTGGTAAAAAACAGCAAACAGTGAAACATATCCTTGATGGAATGCACTGGTCTCACTCGACAGAGGAACATCTGTATGCAGCTGGGGAGAGCCTGGGAACAGAAACCGGTTACGCTAAAGGAGCCTCCCAAATCCCTCTGAGAACCAGCTGGGGACAAAAAGCTGTCTGGACTTCGTAGCAGCCACTGGATTTACCCCTATGGAAAAGGTGGACTGGACTGCGTCTGAAATATATATATACATGTATATATATATATTTTATTTTTTATTTATGTATTTTTTATTTTTTGTTTTATTTAATTTTATTGACTTATTTATTTTTGTTTGGTGGTTTATTTATTTGGCCTGTGGGTGGCAGCAATGTGCCGCAAAGGCATACAGCCTGCCGGAAATTAAAAGAAGAAGAAAGAAGCAGGGGGGGTTAGGGGCTGAAGGTGGTGCTGGCTTGATGGGCGGCCAGTACGAGAGGCGTATGTTTTGGTTAGGCTATGGTATGCTATGTAGGTTATTGCTTGCTGACGGGATGCAGTTTTTTCTTTTCTTTTCTTTTGAACATTGCTGCTATTTTTGTGAACGTTTTGGAATCAAAACTCCACTTTTCCTGAGACAATTGCCCTTCATTTTTTCCCACACTCATTTCAGAATCTGGTTGGCCGTATCCCAGATACGTGGGGGCGGACCACGCCCGGGTCCCTCACACCCACCCATATTCATTTCGTCCTCACAATCTAATTATTCACCTCTTTTTTACACACGCAATGGAGAAATGGCTGCTGTACACTAATGAACAGGCACAATGGGCTGGTGAAATCGAGAGCAACCTTCCTGCAGAATCCTAACCTGCCTGATTGGTGGGTGGGCGTCTTCCTGTTTGACAAAACAAAAAGCCAGCACGCAGCCCCACTTAACATAGTTTGCTGTTCTGGTTGCAAAAAAGGCTTTTTCTCTTTATCAGAAATGCACGACTTCCAGCTTGTAATTTATTAACATGGAACCAAGCTAATAATAATAATCATTTTAAAACCTTGACATAATCCGTCAGATGTCGATTAAATGATGGTTGACCACAAGGCGATTCTATCTATTGCTCCTCTTAAATTGTTTAATGTTTTAGTCGGCAGAGGCTTGTAATGCCGCGTAGCATGATAACCATGATAAGGTGCAAGGAGCAGAAAAAGTTGACATGGGTCCTAATTTTCAGTTGAATAAAAACTCTGGATTTATTTTATCAGCTGAGGGCATGTTCATTGCCATAACAACGTGAGCTAATCAACAAGTATAACATGTTCTAATACTATGAAAACGCCCTCAGCTTATAAAAGGTGTCGGGGGCGCGAGCGGAAGACGGGACTTAGTGTCTGGGCGCGTGCACGCAAATTAGAGGGTCTTTCAATAAAAACCTTGAAGCAGTCAATGATCATGGCTACTTTGGACCCAAAGGCTTGTCGGAACTCCATTGGCATAGTAGCTTTTAGCATGTCCCGCTTCGGGCATTCTATGAGAAACTCCAGACATTGGTGTAGAACGGTGAGTACCTTGTGCCAGATCCTTGAGGCAGTGGTTGTGAGATTTTATAACCTGTAGGCCAGTGTTAACAAGGGCAAGGTTCAGTCTCAACCTTATCAAGACAAGCATAACTGTTCAAATACTTGTTCAGAATAGACAGGTGACTGGGCTGAATATGTAAGGTTCACAAAGGAAAAAAAACTTGTAATTAGGACCAGAAGTTTGGAAGGCCTGTGTGTAGAACTTGGTCTTTTCTTAATTTTCTGGAATGACTCCTGACCCATTGCAGTTTACAGTGTTTTGGACCTGAGCTTAATATTCAGTCTTTTGAGCTCTTCCTCCATGCTCACTACGTTTTCAAATGTTATGTTGGTTCCTCGATGGATTGGGGTTCAGTTGTGTCGACCGCTGTTTCCATTCTCAAGAATTTGTGGAAATTCCAGGCCAGGGCCTCAGCCCCCCTCAGAACGGCCTTTGTTCCTCTCTCGGACTTGCAATCTTCTTCGCGGCCTTCACTTTCTTTCTGGTCGGCAATTTAACTTTATTGTGCCCCAACTTCTTCGTAGGAGCCCAATCAATGTCGCTGTGCCTCAAACAGATCTCAAGGAAATACTTTAAAGGCAAAAGGAATGCATATATTGGAGCGAAGCGGTCGCGTTGTGCAGTCACAGAAGCTTACGTTACAGGTTGTATATTTATTGATCAAAAGCCTAATATAATAAGTCCATAAACCATGGCATTCTTGAGCTTAAAATTGTCCTAACAAATACCAGTTGGTTATCGGCAGTAACATTTTCTCGCGACCTTACCAACTTTCACGGAAGTGATCACTGCCAAACTTGTGCATGTTTTTGACTCTGCTCCCTTCGACTCAGCGAGAGATGTTTCGAGAGCCACTTTTCTCGTCGTCTTTTTTCTATAAAATCGCGTTGTTTCTGTACCATGGTTTTTTAACTTCACAGGGAACTCTGAAGTACCTTCTATCCGATTCACGTTTGAACGGTTCGAACAGCCTACAACAACAACGAATTGTAAGGCATTTTCTTTTCGTGGTGCTGGGACTTCGCTACATGAACGCTTGTAAACAACATGCTAGCTGACCACCACTCAAATCTGTTGCATAGCTAATGAGGCGGACGTGAGACGTCATATGAATACAAAGAAATTTTATAGGGGGCTCGCAAGGATGGCGAACAAAGGCTGAACGCTTTGTCTAACGAGGCTAAAGCAAAATTAACAAGCTCTGTCCCTTAACAAGGACTTTTGCTTCCCCTTATTATGTTTCTAAAGTCTCGTGAACTCAATGTTCCATCTCCCCGGCCTTTTAAACACCGTAAATTCACCCTATGAAGTAAGTTTGTAGCGTGAATTTGCCGCCAAGGCTACTACAGCATCATTGCTAATCCAGCATCAGTCTAACTGGCCCACGAGTGAGGAGCCTGCACTTTCCACAAGCAACATGGGAGCCTTCCGATAACAAGGGAAGACCAAGAACGGAAGGAAAAAGAATCAACGGCGGCCCGACTGATGGTGAGGTTTTGGTGTACCTATTAACTCTCCGCCAAGAGCAATGGCTACGCTATGCAGCTACAACCTCGACTGCGGCCGCGACTAGAGCCCAGATGCTATGCCGTTGCCTGATTCTGACCCCAATACACCAGTCAAGCCAAAAGGAAAAAAGCAGAGAGCAGAAATGTCTGCATGAGTTACAGAACAACATCGTTGGGATAATCTCAACAAAAAGTTGAATGAGCGGACAGCTAAACCTTGGAAAAGCATGATTTAACCATAACACAATGAGCATTTGACGCCCTGAAGAGTCTATTGACTTTGGCAATTTGCGGAGGTTGATTCTTTGAAGACCGACATCAAGGTGGTTAAAACGACTGAAAAAAATTAGCACAAACTGTCAGAGTTAGAACTCAAACTCAATGATGCTGAAAGATACCAACGAAGATGGAACCTCAGGCTCCATAGCGTCCCGGAGGAGAAACAGGAGGACATCAAGGCCAAAGTAATCAACATCTGCTGCTCCATGGTGCCTGACGCCCATGCAAAGATCAGAGTGGACATCGACATTGTTCACCGACTTGGCAGGTACCAAGGAAAATATGAGGAGATCCAGGACGAACCAATCATCCGCTTCACAAAACAGAATCCACGCGGGACCTCCTGTTGAAGACGGCAAGAGACCTGCGACATACCTTTACAATGAATAAGTTGAGGTTTGCCGACGGATCTCTGACTTCTGCGGACAAAACTTACGAGAACAAGCTGTGGCCCATATTAGAAACTGCGAAGCAAGGAAGGGAAAAAAAAGCACACTTTGGCAGGCGTTCGTGTTGTTAATGCGATGGAAAGGAGGTAACGTTCCATCTTGCCCCCAAAATAAACACGTCCGGGCCAGTCTTAAATTGACACATCGTCCAAAGATGATGTAATACCTGAACTAACTACCACCACTCCTCTGTTTTTCAAACTAAGTGCTGAGCATTTATTAACTTTTGTGTGGGTAAGGCTTATTTTTCTCTTTCTTACTGTTCAAAGGTTGCGGGAGATTGTTTAACACTGTTACTTAGAATATATTTTCTTTTATTAAGGGATAGAAATTGTTCGCTGTAATTTCATAGCACCTTTCATTGTTAAACTGTCTTTTTCTGTTTTTTCTCTTAATGCCAGGGGGTTGAGAAAGAATGTTAAACGAAAGGCTTTATTCTTATTTGCAAAGCAGCAAAAAAACAGACTTTTCTTTTTTCCAAGAAATGCATTAGTTATAATTAATGCGTCTTTATGGAAAGCACAATGGGGGTAAATGATGACGTTTGGTTTCTCGTAATGGTACAGAAAGAGCAAGCTGGTGCTTGCTACTTTAAAAGAAACTGTTTCGATGGGAATATTTAACATTCTAAGGGTGACCCAAATGGTCATTACTTTTATTTTCATTGTTGACCATAAAATGATACTATAATCTACTCATCAATATTTATGGGTGATAATTCAAACAAGAGAGTGGCGATTTTATTTGATGATTTGGAAATCCACATTTTTACATTGGTTGTCAAAAATATACAAATTTATTAATAGAGGTAACTTTAACCGATAGCAAATTAGATAGTTTATTAGATAGATATCTCCTCGAACTAACCAATTCTTATGGCCTTCAAACGTGACGCAACTTTATGCTGAAAATATCAACCTTTAAAGATAAGGGAGAAGAAAAGAATCCTGAAATGAGTTCATATACTTGGAGTAATAAGGCTTGTACTAGTTTATCACAAACAGATTCCTGGCTGATTTCCAACTGTTTCGACAATAACATTAAGGTCAATATTCTTACAACACCCCTAACTGATCACAAAGCTATCTCAAAAAATATTTCACTGAACAATAGGAACAATATTTCGTAGAGAATGGGTTCATATTGGAAATGAAATAGCTCCATCCTAACGCACGAGGTTGTGATCAAAACGGTTCAAGTCTTAACTTAACGCTTTTTGCATAAAGCGCAGAGTTAACGTATGTTACTCCGGTTCTAATGCAATCCTGGATGAACCGTGCATTAAGCACTGGATTTATCCGTGCTCGCGCATTGCGCAGTTTGCGAGTACCTATACCAACAAAGGTCAGATGTGACCCTCGTGACACCGGAATGGACTATTATAGCCCGGTGTGTCGACAGAGGATCTGTTCCCAGAATCTATCTCGGCGAACCACGAGACTTTCTGAGTGACCTGTAACTCTGGCAGTCATCCAGGATTCGTGCGTTCTATTTCATTCTTACTGACCGCCAGAGGCGGTGCATTAAGCACTGGATGGCCAATACCAACAACGTCACGAAGAATGAGAAAGCGCTCACCCTACTGGGCCAAGAGACAGCAGAGCTTGGGCCTCAGGACCACCGCCCATTGGGAATGGGGAGGTGGCCAACGTTGGACCCGGTTAGAACCTGGGAAGCATGTGCTAGGCGACGCCCATGATGACCGCGGCGCACAGATGGTCCCCAGGGGCACCCCTCTTCAGGGCAGCCCACGAAAGTTGAAGATGGCTCTTGTTGAGTGAAACTCAAGCTGGATGGCGGGGTGGCCACTGGCCCCGTCAGGCTTGCATTATGGTCTCCCACAATCCAGTGGGACAAACCTCTGCTTAGCTAAAAAGCACGACCCCTGTTAGGGGCCACCATGGCAAACAAAAAGCTTGCTCCATTGGCGAATAACCGGCCGGTGCAGAAATGTAAGCCCTAAAGGTCCGCACGCGGGCACCAGCAGCTCAGGACCCACCTCCCCAGATGGGGGGTCAAAAGCGTGCCAGCTGGATGGGGTGGTTAAGGGTGATTGCAGGAACGCAACATTCGGCCATAGAGTGACACCCGAGCCATCGGAGTTCCACCTTAGGCACGTATCACTCACTGACAGGGCATGCAACTCCCGATCCGCTTGGCAAGAGGTTATATGGCTATAAAAAGGCAGCTTTTCATGGGAAAGCCACTTCAACCCCCCTTTGACCCAAAGGCTCGAAGGAGGGCGATGACCAAGGCTTCCAGGCACCAGTGGCAGGTCCCATGCTGGAGACCTCATGGCTGTAGGGGGACGGGAAGCCTCAAAGCCCCTCTAAGAAAGAGGGACACTAATCTGTGGCCGCCCTACCGTGGCGCTGTCAACCCTAATCAATATAGTAGGGGAGGAGATCGCAGCGACATAGACCCTCAAGTGAGAGTGCCGGACCGGGCCACTATCCAGGAGGAAACTGCAAGAATTCCAAGCAACGGTGTGGAGACAGCGCAGTGCACTGGGTCCACGCCCTAGCGCCCACCCAGCTGGAGCAACAGCTTCCATTTGGTTGCTGTATGCAACCTGTTGACGGTGCCCTGGCACTCATGAACAGTAACCCCTGACAGCCGACATGGCACTCCCTCATCAGCAAGTGGGTCGGGCCTGCAGTGGCCAAAGCCAGAGCTGTAGGCGAGAGGGGTCGGGAATGCCAGATCTGACCCCCCAGCTGGGACAGGAGGTTCTCTCCCTGTCGGGGAGGCGCCATGGCGAGCTGCAGCAGAGCAGCAGTGGGATACCAAGAGCCTCCCCGGCCAAAAAGGGGGCCGGTGGCCCTGCAAAGGACCTCTGGATGTGGTAGACCAGAGGCAAGTGGGTATGCGTAGAGAGGAGGCCTGTGCCGGCCCAATCGTAGCGGCACAGCGCGTCCTGCCTTAAAGGTCTGGACGCTTCTGGCCCCAGGAGACCAGAGGGGCCAATGCGCCGACTCCCTCGGAGGCAAAGAGTCCACCTCTGCCCTGCCGACAGAGGCCCCCACCCCACATTGACCCCCACCACCTCGGGGTGAAAGCCGCCATTCCCCCGGGTGGAGGCTTCCGTTGGGAGAGGAAGTCTGCCCCCCCGATTCTGGCCCCCGGCAAAATAAGACTGCCGTAGGCTTGGCCAGACGGGGAGGAAGCCCAAGTCCAATAGGCTCCGGGATTACCCGGAGAAGCCGTGCCGACCTGGTGCCCCCCTGGTGGTTCACCTGGCAAACCGTGGCCATGTTTGTCCGACCGGACCAGGACACATGCGGCCTGCCAAATGGGGCAGAAAGCTGGCCAGTGCCAGCTGCACAGCCCGGGAGTTCCCGTAACATTGATGTGCTGTTGCCAACGTCCCGGCCAGACCACTGTCCTGCGCAGTCCTGCCCTGCCACACAGCGCCCCATCCCAAGAGGCAGCAGGCGTCGGTGTCCACCAACTCCCGGCGTGCCGGAATTGCGCCCATGGCCACGCCTTGCCTCCAGATTACGCCCTCTCTTCTCCATGGAGCCAGAGACGAAAACACGCAAGGTCACCTTGATCCTCCTCTGGCCTGTGCCACTTGGCAATCTAGGTGCAGGCCTGTCAGGCCACATTTGGGAGTGGGCGCAAGGACAGTAAGCCCAGAGGCACCAACAGCTGAAAGCAGCTGCGCCAGCTTGCCCAAAAGCTGAAAGAACTAGAAATAAAAAGCAGCCCTCCTGCCCTGCTTTTTATGGTTAAGGTGAAGAGGGGAAGGGAGCCGGAGGATGTCGTTCAACTGCGTCGAGTGAGAAGGTAGGCCTTCATGGCGACAGAGTCCAGGACCAACCCCCAGATAGGTAAACCGTTGGGTAGAATCCAGGCAATTCTTTTGATCTGTCACACGTCAAGGCCCAGCCGGGCGACGTGCGACAGCAGCGGGTCGTGTGTCCTGGGCCGGCTGGGAACCTGAAGGACGCACAGACCGAGCCAGTCGTCCACAGATACGCAGGACCTTCATGCCCTGCGGTCTGCCGGGGTGCGAGGGCTGCCGCCACAACCCTGGTGAAAGAGGGAGAGGGAGAGGGAAAGCCCGAAGGGAAGTACCCTGAATTGGTAATTGCCGCCCGATAGGCAAACCTCAGGAACTGCCTGTGGCTGTGGCGCAATCGGCACATGAAATAGAGCGTCCTACAGGTCTATGGTCGTGACAACCCTCCCCCCTGGCAACTACCCTCAGGGTGTCCGCCGAGGTGAGCATGTGGAATGGTAAAACTTTTAAAAACGTGTTCAGGCCCCTTAGGTCTAGAATGGGCCGGAATCCAGAAAGGGTACCAGAAAGTACGCCGAGTAGAACCCCCCGGGTTGTAACTGAGGGTCCACTGGCTCGATCGCACCCTTGGCCAGGAGGGCGGATAGCTCCTGGGCCAGAGCTGTGGCCTTCGTCGGGTCGCGGACGACTGTCATCTTGACCCAGCCGAAGGCCTGGGGCCGGCGTCGGAACTCTCATACGTACCCCCGGGTTAAGGTGGAAACCACCCAGGTGTAACCCAGGTTACTAGGCCCTTATCCTAGTCCAGCTATCAGTTAATTGATTAGATCAATAAATTTATAAATGATAAATAAATAAATGTGACAGATATAAATAAATAGTTGATTTAAAATAATCTTACATAAAATGAATAAATAGGATTTTATGATAAATCATAAATATTGTTCAATTAAATAGATTTAAAAGATTAATATACGCAAGTTTTAAGTTTACATCTGTTTTAAAAAGAATGTTTTGTTTATTTCAAGTTGTGGCGAATGTGCCTTTCTGGAAGTGTAAAAGATTCAGAGTGACATGAGGATGTTGCGATGCGATGTGAAGCGTGAGTAACCAATCAGACGCCGTCAGGGTGTACGTGCAGCGCGTGTTGTTTTTTTTCTCCCTCTCTGCCGGACCGTCGTCGAGGTGGCTGCATGCTAAGCTTCGGCTGCAGATATTACCGTTTTTGTGAAAGAAAGACAGATATTCCAAAGGTCTGAATTAACTTTATATCGTCGGGCGGCAGAGAGCGAAGTTCTTTTTCTTTTGCCGTGGTTGGGCAAGCGGACCGTGTGTTGTGTGACTGGAGGAAGACGGAGGGAGACGTGAGTGTTTATTAAGCCGCTACGGCGTTAGCTCCGACCATTAGCCACACATTGTCTTCGCTCTAAATTATATTTTTGAGGTTAAACATACTGAACTCAACTCCTCATGTCCCGTTGTCTCTTAAAAAAGCGGAATCTGGACAGAACGAGCCCGTGTATTCTTCCTTGTGCCCGGACTGTGTGTGTGTGTATGTGAAGTTGAGACTCTGGTGAGTAGCCTGAACTTTAATTGATTAAAAGTCCCGAGTTAGATGAACGGGAGCTGAAATGTGCCATCTGCTAATGTTGAATATGGATAGTGAGAGGCATTAAAATTCATGTGTATAGTGTTTTAAAAAATCTGTTTTATATTACCGCTGTGTTATGTACATTATTCCCCGCTCTGTATTGTTCCTCTGAGAGAGTGAGCGCGCGGGGTAGAGAAAAAAAAGAGGAAAAGAGAGGGGATGAATGTTAAAAGAAATATTTTCCGCCCCATTTTTGGCTCATGTTGATGTTTATATTGGTGTTCAGTTCATTTAAAAAACAACAGTAAAAGTGGTTAAAACAATTATTAAGAAACCAATGTTATAATATCAACATGTATATAATATGTGTTTTATATGCATTTATTTACATTTAGAAGTATTATTTTATTTACATTAATGATATAGTAACACCCTTCTTTTGGCCTTTATAGGCCGGGTTTTTTTCTTTGGTATGGATTCCTGGTTTTGAGATCTACACAAAGACTACTTCTTCTGCTGAGCTGGATTTCCTCCTGTTCTGTAATGGTAGAAGGGACCTCAGTGGTCGTCGGCGAGCTACCCCAAAACAGAGACTGTGATGTTTATTCAGAGACTGAATTTATTGAAAAACTGTGGTCGATATCTCATGTGTGTGTGTTGACACTGTCAACATACTATTTTTATTTTTTATATTTTTATTTCTTTATCAACAACAATATAACACACTTAAAACTTACGCTGTTTGGTCGTGTCAATTCCTTACTCTGTCACTCAATTGCCATTTGCCAGTACCCCTTTCTCCTAGAGCGGATCTAGACTTCTGTTTTACTAGTCCACGAGGTAATATTAATGCACTTGATAAAATATCTGTATCTCTTAGTTTTTAAAAAATCAACAATTAGAGGCTAAGGTAGGTTTACAGAACTTGGCGAGCTAGCCAGGAGAAAGTGGAGTATTATTGAGTGACACGAGTAAAAGGGTAAGCAAACAATATAGTACAATGGATATATAGTGAAAGATTGAAAAGATAAATGTTCGTAACATCATAGTTATTGTTATTTTGGGTTAACTCAAACTGAAGTAGATGAGGAGCTTGAAGAGCCACCTGAAAACACTATGGCTTCTTAACAGAGAGAACTAGTTCGTTGATGATCCAAAATCAGAGTATCATCTCTGCTCCATTGTGGAATTTGCAAATAGCTCTGACAATGCACACATTTTTAGACCCTATATTGCCAAAAGAGTATTCAGAGCTCAGCTAATGCAAATGTTACCTTTTAAGGGTTGCTTCTCCTTTAGATAAGTGTTTACAACTAGCACTGCTAGCAAGCAGCGCCACCAAGGGGTATCTTGAGGAACTGCAAGCCATAGCTGATAAAAAGTGGGAGTCATTTGAAAGTGTACTTAAAGAGGAACTGATGAAGATGAGTGCAGGCTAAAGTTGTGAACCTCCCGCTGACACTGAACCAGTCGAAGACTCTCAGTTAAACACATCTGATGCAACTGGTCAGGAGATTTGAAAAATATTAAAGCGCCACCACAGGTCATGCAACAGCCCTCTTCTTCTGCTCGGATCTGTCTCACCTGAGATAATTCAGGAACTTACCAGCTGTGTTTCCCACCATCTCCTCCACCCAGTCGTGATCAGCGTGGATTCGAGAGGTGTTATGCCCGAGCAGCATCAACACCAGCTCTTGCCAAGGCCCCGAGGCGGCTTACTCCGAGTCCACAGGTGATGTCCTTACCTACCAATGTGAATGGTCAGTGGCAGCCTGCTGGCTTGACAGCCGCTCCATCGCCTAGCATGGCTGCTAACTTGAACACTCAACACCCAGCGTCACAGTCCATCAAAGCCAGTGGTAATGGTGACAGTGCTGCAGTGACACATTCAGTACTTACCATGAGTGATGTTAATTCCTCTCCTGCTGTACAACGGGTCGTTGTTGTTGAACATGTCATGCGAGCTAATGAAGCTATGTTCTCCCATGCACTCCTTCATTTTCCGCTCCAGACCTTTCTCTGGGAAGTTTTCCTCGTCCGAACACAGTGAACTTGACTTTGATACTTGGAGAGCAAATGTTGATTTATATTCTTGACAGATCCCTCCATGTCTGACCTGCACAGAACACGCAAGATCTTGGACAGCTTATTGCCTCCAGCTACTGATGTTATCAGGCATGTCAGCCCTCAAGCTTTGCCATCAGTGTATCTTCAGCTACTTGATTCAGTCTATGGCTCTGTAGAGGATGGAGATGAGCTGTTGGCTAAGTTTATGGGGACACTGCAGAACAACGACGAGAAGCCTTCTGATTATCTGAATCGCTTGCAAGTAGCTCTGAGTGCTGTGGTCAGACGGGGTGGTATCGCAGAGAGTGAACGAAACCGCTACCTCCTGAAGCAGTTCTGTCGAGGCTGCTGGAATGATGGCTTGATCGCCGATCTCCAGTTGGAGCGGAAAACAAATGCACCGCCCTCGTTTGCTGAACTGGTGCTTCTGATCAGAACAGAAGAAGACAGACAGGCAAGTAAACATAACCGTATGAAAAAACACCTTGGACTACACAAGCCAAGTCCTGCTGTCCCAAAGTTCAGAGCTGCATCACAACAGTTAGCTGCATACAGTTGTGCTACCCCTGAGAAAGAAGTAACTGATACTGATGTCTTAAAGAAACAGCTTAACGAGATACAAGCCCAGGTTGCTGTCATGCAGACTACAACCCCACGTAGAACCAAAGTCAACTATCCTGACACAACTGAAATCAGCACATTGAAAAGACAAATTACTGACATTCAAGCACAGGTAGCAGATATGAGGAAAGCAACTCAGGAAGCTAAAAGCGATCACCTAGAAGCAACAGAGATTAAAGCATTGAAACATCAGCTTGCCTTTCTTCAAGCACAGGTGAATCCACCCCAAGTTCAGAGTCATCAGATACCATCGCCTGCATTCTCAAGAGACTTCTCCATGACAGCTCGACACCAGTCGCCCAACAAGAGAGTGAGTGAACAGTCCAGTTCAGGGCCATCAGCAAACAATAGGCCCCGCCCATGGTACTGTTTCCGCTGCGGTGGAGACGCTCACCTGGCAGTCAACTGTGAGAGAGAACCCAATCCCCTCCTTGTCGAGGGAAAGAGACAGCTGCTTAGAGAGAGACAACGGCAATGGGATCAGCAAAATGGCAGCACTAACATCCAGCAGTTAAACTACTAGAAGCCCCTGTTGCAGGGCAAACAGGGACTAAAAGATCAACCAAACGCCCTAGAAAAACAAAGCAAGTGGCTAGCAAGTGTGGTAATGCTAACACCACCTCCACCATACTGCCGCCCAAGCTAGTTGGAACAAAGTGCACTGCTCAAGTCACTATTGAAGGCCACAAAGTTAATTGCCTGCTAGATACGGGATCTCAGGTGACCACTATCCCGCTGTCCTTTTTCCAGACTCACCTGTCCCATCATTCCTTGAAATCCTTGGACGACCTTTTGGATGTGGAGCTGCAAGTAGAGGGAGCCAATGGACAGGCCGTGCCTTACCTTGGGTACGTAGAACTCAACCTGTTGTTTCCAGAGGAGTTTTTGGGAAAAGAGACTGAAGTCCCTACGTTAGTGTTGGTTGTCCCCGATGTGAGCAGTGTGCCCCAAATCCTCATCGGCACCAATTCATTAGACGTCCTCTATTCCAGCTATGTTGAAAGGCATGATTGTCGCCCTCAGTCATTCCTTCCTGGCTACAGAGTGGTTTTGAAAATCCTTGAAGTACGGAAAAAGCAAGCAAGTACTGGAGCTCTTGGGCTGATCAAGGCGCGAAGTAACACCCCCGAAGTGGTGCCAGCGGGCAGCACAGCCGTGGTGGAAGGGCAGGTCCACATGAGTGGTGCTCACCAGGACAAGTGGGCAGTTGTAGAGGCCGCATCGTTGTCGTCCCTTCCTGGCGGATTGCTGGTTGCTAGCTCCCTGTGCACCTTACCTGTCAAGCGCCCTTGCTCGATGTCAATCCTGCTGAGGAATGAGACCCAACATGACGTCACCATCCCTCCGGAGGACAGTGTGTTGGCTGAAATTCACGCCGTTCAACAGGTGATGGGAAAGGATCCCTCCGCTGACTTGACCGCTCCTGAAACCAAAAAGATGGAGTTTGATTTTGGGGATTCCCCGTTACCACCGGAGTGGAAAGAGCGAGTCACAGGGCTGCTCAATAGCATGCCTGAGGTTTTCTCTCAGCACGACATCGACTTTGGTCATACCAACAAAGTAAAGCATCACATCAAGCTGAGCGACAACACTCCTTTCAAGCACCGACCCAGACCCATCCATCCACACGATGTAGATGCAGTTAAGAAACATCTTCAAGAGCTGCTAGATTCTGGTGTCATACGTGAGTCCGAGTCCCCCTTCGCATCCCCCATCGTTGTCGTGGCGGAAGAAAAATGGCTCTGTGAGGTTGTGGCATCGACTTCCGGAAACTCAACTCACAGACCATAAAGAGACGCATACGCTCTACACCAAACTTAGAGGAAGTGTTCCTCCTCTCTTGACTGGCTCGAAATGGTTCTCAGTCCTCGATTTAAAATCGGGCTATTACCAAGTCGAAATGGAAGAGGCTGATAAACAGAAGACTGCGTTTGTGTGCCCCCTGGGTTTCTGGGAATTTAATAGGATGCCCCAGGGGGTTACCAACGCGCCGAGTACGTTTCAGCGATTGATGGAGAGATGTGTAGGAGATCTCAACCGCAAGGGAGGCGCTGGTCTTCATTCGATGATTCTCATCATTCTTCCTCGGATACCTTGGAGCAACATGAGTCAAGATTACTACAGGTTCCTCAACCGACTTAAAGAGTATGGTTTTAAAATTGTCATCAGAAAAATGTATGTTTTTCCAAACCCTCCGTTAAGTAATCTTGGTCATATTGTCTCCCAGCACGGAGTTTGAGACAGATCCGCAGGAAGATTGAAGCGCTTAAAGACCTGGGCCAGTACCTGAGAACCTCAACACAGCTGCGCTCTTTCCTGGGTTTTTTCTGGGTTACTATAGACGGTTTGTGAGGAACTACTCAAAGATCACCAAACCTCTAAATGACCTCACAGCAGGGTACCCACCTCTCAGGAAACACAGTCAAGGAAGAGGAAAAACTCACCTGTACTTCCATCCGAAGGAATCCTTTGGGAAGAGGTGGACTCCAGAATGTCAGAGAGCGTTCGAAGAGATCATTGACAAGCTCACCACCGCACCTGTCTTGGGATTTGCAGACCCCAAACTCCCATACGTCCTTCACACTGACGCGAGCACGACAGGGCTTGGTGCGGCTTTGTATCAAGAACAAGATGGACGGATGAGGGCTATCGCTTTCGCAAGCAGAGGTTTGACAAAGAGTGAGGCGAAATACCCTGCTCACAAATTGGAATTCCTCGCGCTAAAGTGGGCTGTCACTGCTAAGTTTAGTGATTACTTGTACGGTACCGACTTCACTGTCGTCACCGACAGTAATCCCTTAACTTACATCCTGACTTCCGCGAAGTTGGATGCCACGAGTTACAGGTGGTTATCAGCTCTATCGACATTCAACTTCAAGCTCCAGTATAGAGCAGGAACTCAGAATCAGGATGCAGACGGACTCTCTCGTCGACCACATGGGGAGCTCCTGGATGATGCTGTGTCGAGGAAAGAGCGTGAAAGGATCCAACAGTTCACTCTACATTACCTGAAGGATCAGGAGAGTCCAGATGTTGTTCTCCCAGATGCAGTGAAGGCCATATGTGAGAGGCATGATGTTGAGTGGTCTCACAAAAACTCCACATGTCCATCAGTCGCACTGGTCGAGTCTCTCACCGTCCATTCCGATGCTCTGCCCAGTGGTTTCCAGCGGGAAGAGGATCATGGACTCCCTGTGATTGGTCATTGGACTGAAGAGGAGATGAGAGCAAAGCAACAGGCCGACCCTGATCTCAGAGTGGTCATTGAGCACAAGGAGTCTGGAGACATGCCCTCACCCACCTTGAGACAAGAGCTTCCAGAACTTGTTTTGTGGCTCCGAGAATGGAAGCGTCTAGAGTTGAGAGGTGGAGTGTTGTACAGAACGCGACAAGAACATGGACGAGTAACACACCAGCTCGTTCTACCAACTGAACTCAGAGCCACAGCACTGAGAGGACTACATGATGATCTAGGCCATCTAGGCATAGAGCGGACCCTCGACCTCGTGAGGTCACGATTCTATTGGCCTAGAATGTCCGCATGTGTCGAGCAGAAGATCAAGAGGTGTGAACGTTGTGTGCGCCGAAAGACTCCAAACGAAAGAGCAGCTCCTCTGTGTAACATCAAGGCCAACAGGCCCTTGGAGCTGGTCTGCATGGATTTTCTCTCGGTGGAGCCTGATCGGAGCAACACAAAAGATATACTGGTACTGACAGACCATTTCACGAAGTACGCAGTCGCGATACCAACTCGAAACCAGAAAGCGCAGACTGTGGCTAAGTGCTTATGGGAAAACGATGCCTGCCCAGTGGTTTCCAGCGGGAATGAGAGGATTCATGACCTCCCTGTGATT
>OLKM01005552.1:0-16784 GCA_900291075.1 Melanogrammus aeglefinus | reverse complement strand
CGCCGCCACAACCGAAGCACATGGACCATGCTGCAGCACTGGGACGTAAGCACACAAGAGCACAAACAGCTGCAGGATGTCGCCCCATCCCCCTATGTCCCCCAGCGGCGGTGACCAAACCGAGTTGGAGTCTGGAAGCACCTCCAACTTGTGGAGTGGTTAGGCCCCTTCATCCTCCAGAGTGCCTCGGAGGCGCGCACACCTCCTCGCAGCTGGGCCGCGGGTTATGCCTGCCTCAGCCAGTCCCTCACAATGCAGGCGTCTCGTGGCCTCCGCTTGCTGCTGCTTCCGTAGCCTGACTCGCCGTCAGACAGGCAGCCACACCTCCGCCTCTCCGATTGTTGGAGACGCCGCCACCATTGGAAGACTCGTGGGCCCGCAGTCCTCCTTGGAGCAGGTCTTGGTTAGCAGAACCCAGCGACTGCACAGCTGTACACGAACAGGACTGATTGTGGCGTCTAGCCTTTTGTTTCCGTGGAGCCGCCCCGCACCGATTATGGATCTCGAAAGTCGGTCACTCCTGTAAAATTCCATGCCATCGAGCACCTGCCCTCAGGGTTCTTAGAAACCCTGAGGAGCCAGGTGTAGGGTACGCTAACTAGTTAGATGGTCGGTGCGATCAGGAAGCGCCTGCCATGCAGTGTGTACGGGCCTGAAATGTCGCCACAGCCATGACCACAGCACTAACAGCTCTCCGTCAAGGTTCACGGCAGTAATTGCGCTCGCTCGCTCAGACTTCGAGAGTGTTCGGCTGAAAGTAGGCTGAACGGGACGTTCCCCCTCCCCACTCATCCTGGAGCTGAGTACCGCACCAACCCCCACTGTTCTCTCACTGGCATCAGTGTCGAGGAATTGAATAAGGACGACCAGGTCGGGGTAAGCCAGGACCGGGGCCTCTATGAGCACCGCCTGGAGCGGGCGAAGTGCCGTGGCGCAGGCGTTTGTCCCAGACGTACGGCCTCGAGGTTAAACGGTGCAGGGGGACTGGCGACCGTAGCAAAGTCCCAGACAAACGCCGGTAGTACCCCGCAGACCCAGAAAACTCCACAGTGTCCGCGGCGTTGGCGGGGGTCGGCCAGTCCTGACCGCATCCACCTTGGGGCCGGTAGTGGCTATGCCCCTCTCATTCACCACGTTGCCCAAAGAACAGCATTTCTCTGGCCAACAGGGAACATTTTGGGCAGGTTCAGCCGCAAACCCGGTCCCGGCGGATGGCCCCATGGAATCCCGGCAGGTTTTGCCGCGGCCCGCCGAAAACGCGTGAGGACATGCCACCAACAGGGTTGTCCAAGATACTACGACACAAGCAGTATCTGCGGGGGACGCTCGCCCATTGACACTCTCCATCATCCGCTCGAACGTGTGAGCGTGGTTGTCATTAGTCCGAACGGCATGGACGCGAAACTGCCACAGCCCTGTTCCGATGGTTGAATGCTGTCTCTAGGTTTGGCCCGGGCGCCAACTGGCACCATGCTCAAAGTAGCGGCTTTCAACAAGCTATGGCGGTCCAGGGAAACTTGAACCAGCTAGACTTATCTCCCGATGCTAGTCCGAGCATCTGTTCAGTCCCGTGGAAGCAGGTACGAAATCCTTTCCATAGACCTCGTTAGGCGCCAGTAGTCCACACAGAATCTCCAGCCTACCGTCCTTTTTTTTCACTCAGAGTCGCGCCCTGGGGTTTTATTTTCCACCGGCCCATTGGGCATAGTGACTACCGAGATTGCTTATGAAAAAAAATAGTGTTTGGTGTATCAGCTTCCGGCACCTGGCAGCCATTGCTCACGGACCTTGCCCGCATACCGCGCCTGGACGGTGAGTCCTCTGCCTTGCTCGTAATCGCGCGGTGGGGCGCCCAGGGCGGAGAGGGCCAAGGTCAAGAGCAGGTGTTGATTGGCATGAGCTTGCCTTGAACCCTCGGAGCTTTACGCCAGGATTGAGATGAACTGGCCCGTTGGTGCCGGTGCCGGACCGTCACGGGCCAGATGCGACGCAGTTTCACCACAACCGAAATCGCACCGGTCAGCTCTTCCACCCTGTCTGTCGTCGTGGTGGTGTGGATCGCTTGCTCGCGCTCGCCCGCATGCATGTCGGGGCGACGAACGTGGGGCGTACCAGGCCTGGAAACCACTTCCTCCTCCTCCTCCTTACGTCCTCGTCACCGCTCGTATCGCCTGTTCGGACCTGAAGGTCAGTAGCACCGGACCGTTGGCAGGTCGTACAGCTTCCCGCCATCCGCCCGCTTCCTCGACACACATACAAGACCATCCACCTCGAGGTTGGCGGGCCCGGTGAGGCGACGTGCCGACCCAGCCGTCGCGTGCCGACCAGCCGCGGGACCAAGTCCTTTGGATGGAACAGGATAGCAGGGCTAGTACCTCCCTAGGCCGCAGCAGGAAGTCGGGGTGCCCACGCTGCGCGCGCTACAGCTAGTACATACGCACCGCCGCGTAGCGCCCCCAAAACCATTATCCCCCGTCTCGCGCCGGGCATGGTGTAGCAACTCCGGCTGTGCCCCACGACACCCGCTGCCCAAAATCGCCACTACAAGGCTAGGGTCAGGGCCCGTAGATCTCTGCCGTGGTCTGCACTGGGGCCAGGCCCAGTCAGACTGCAACCCATTCCCTCCAAGCTAGGGCAAGTCTAGGGTGCGGCTGAACTCGCTACATATCCCAGCTAGTACCTGCTGGCTGGCATCCTCAGCTGCGCCAGTAGGGCCCTAGTGTGTCGCCCCAAGAGAATTTGGGCAGCCTGGGCACCAGGGTCGCGACCGAATCACCGCGATGCCTGCGGCACCGCCAACGGCCGCTGGTGGCACTGCGCTGCCGTCGAGCCGGGCCATTCCAAATCTCCTCTTTGGACGCTCCAATTTAACAAACGGTGAATTCCCATGATCCACTTCTGACACCAACATGTAGCGTCGATCAGGAAGAGGACGGAGGACTAGGTTAACTCTTTTAGTTTCAAACTCTCGCGCGCCCTTACACGCTCGCTGCGAGAGTTCGTTTTTTCTGCCCAAAACGATAACATGAACATGGTACACCTAAACCAACGGAGACGTCATCCCAGTGGACGTGTCAACAATAATGAAATGAACAATAGAATGTCAATAGACCACACGCGCTAACAGAACACACACAACCATTAAACCTCCAGAACCATTAACCCCACTTAGCCCAACCACAGACAACTTAATAAACCCCTTTTGTCAACGACAAACCCCAATTTCCCAGAACCCCCGCGGCTCAGAACATGGCGGCCACAACCATGGTCGCACTAATAGTTTGATGCTGTGTTTTATATGACATCTTTATTTTAAGAAACAGGGGAGTAAAAGTAGCCTATGTGTGGTGATAGACCAATCGCCTCTATCAAATAATGCTCCCACTCACTGCAGAATCACATTATTTTAAAAGTGCCATTGTATGAAAATCTCACATTATGCGTTTTTTACTAAACGTAATATAGGCCCCTAGACTGCCATGGTCCCCAGTGGCTAAACTTGCGTTCGTGTAAACGAGCACTATGGTGTTATGTTTCGCCTTTGAGAAAAAAAACGAGCTAGTTACACTATAATAAAACTTACTAATGTGCTATGATTGTAGGCGTAGCCCATCTACTTCTTTTATGGCTTGTCCCGTGCGACTAAAAATTTTTCAACCATGCACAATCAACGTGGGCCACCGCCCACATTTCCACAGTGCGTGTATATAAGGAGGCGAAATCGCCCCCATCCTCCATGCCATTCTTTCAGCCTTTGGAGGAGGTACAGCAGATGGGAACTAGACGGCTACGCCTAACAATCATAGAGACTAGTAGTTATAATATAACTATCATGTTCTATTTCATGTAGGCTACGCCGTCTAAGCTTCGCTCCTTTATGCAGTCTTTCTCATAAGTGTGGTGCCTCGGACCCATGTGTTCCGTGCAGGCGACCGCTAGTGTTCCGCGAGTCGACATAACTATAAAATAATAAAAAATTTTTTAGTAAAAATAAATTTATAAAAAAAAATAATAATTTAAATGTCAGTGTTTTAATGTCAGTGTTTCTCAAACTGTTGTGACCATATGTGTTTCAATATCAGTAAAAACTAGCATATAAAATCACAAAAAAAAACGGTTTTTGGACCAGGTTTGCGACACCGCAACAGTTTACGTCAAATGAAGTGTTAATCCTGCTGCTGTACCTGTGGAATTGTACTGTACTAAGTGGTGTATCCTGATATGTATTGTGCGAACAATTACAAAATTGAGATCAGGAGTACTATTAGGACGGGTCATGTAACAAATGCACGCTAGTGAAAGAATTTTTCTATGACTCAACTCCTAGCGATAAAAAGTTGAGTAGTGAGTATCCTAGGCAGGGAATCGCTCTGGTTACCACAACAACAGCCATCAGCGGACGGTGCGTCAAAGGTCTAGACCCGCCGCCAGCTCTTCATGAACGTGCAAAATCCACCGCTAAGTGAAACGGATGTAGGCACAGCGACTACATACAGTTTGGTTTTTTTGTGGACTGGGGACAAGGAGGCACTAAAACCACTCACTGTTGTTTCGCTACGCTATAAATGTTATGCTAACGAGGGAAAGTAACCTCACTTGCAAAGTTGAAAGCGACACATGCGAACCTAATAACACAAGGAGTACATGGGAAATTACTGATTTTTGAACGAAAAACGCAACGAACTCACGCAGCATATGATGAAAGAGGCTGCACAGTTTTGTGCACCCAGAGAAAATGCTAGGCTACTGAGGCTTCACTATAAGGTTCACTCTTGATCGCTAAAGCTGGAAAACCTCATTCAATAGGTAAAAATGTAGTTTAACACCAGCTAGTACACAAAGTTATAGACGTGAAACATATTGATTGGGAAGATGCCATGACGAACATTAACACATGGATTCCTCTCATTTCCAATGACACCGATCCAGCCGGCGCATCAAATTCTATGGCTGAATAGACGTGAAGATCAGCTGAGTGACTTAGTTGCGCCAAAGCCAGTTCTTCTCACTACAGCCTGCGATGAATGTCCACGATCATACGTAGTAACGAGCCCGCAAGGTCCTGCGTGGGTTTATAGTGAGATACATTATGCCGGTGAAAGTGCATGATGAACTTTCTCTTTCTGCCGTTCCCTGCCGGACCCACACCACAGCGTGAAGCAGTTCTCATCTCACTTCAATGCTTTCATTATGACGAATAATCTGCACTGGTCAAAGATGTGTCTGACATTTTGCATACACGATCAGTCAAACTGCAATAACATGAAAGCCATAGAAGGAGCCCCATTGCGATGTGCGCGCATTCCGCGCAGTTGCGCCTTCTGCAGCAGCAAACACACTGTTGCATCCACAGAGAAACTGGCTGTGAAAAAATGCAACAGTGCCTGATAATCTCAGTACTGGACGAATCTGTGAAAAATAGTCAACAGAGATCAAAGGTAAACACTGAAACACACGTCCTTTTAAAGCTCTCTTGTGAGAAAATGGGAGCGAACGACACAAACTCCTGTTTCCACACTGAAGTTGCGCTGGCTGTCGCTTGGCCAAAGTTCTCACCGTCTATATTGGTGAACTGCGACGACGAGGTAATGTTATTAATGCACCACAGCGATGAACTGTATGACAGAATGCATAGATTTCCAGTGGCTCGCAAAGTTGGCATACTTGGCTGATGTTTTCAACGTCTTACGCTAAGCAACCTACTTTGAATGTCGCTGCTGAAGGGAAGACCATCACAATCTCTTCAATGCCAAAGACCAAAATTAAAGTCCACAACGTCAAATGAAAATGGAATGTATGACATGCCGTCTGATCGCGGAGAATTCAACATTTTTCCCATCTTTCTAGCTGATTTTCTCCTACTGCTGGAGAGGTGACATGATAGACCAGTAGTTGCCATCCCTTGCAAAGACAATCATACTGCAAGACCTCCACTCGCAGCTGGATAATATACTTCCCAGAATTACACACAAGCTTTGAGTGGATCAGAAATCCATTTGGGCGGACAAAACGCACATTGAGCAAGTCAGTTCCAACTCTTCACCAAAAAGAGTTGACAGCGCTTTGGACATTGCATCAGATGGGACACTTAGAACCAACTTTCAGGGAGAAAGGATTACTGACTTTAGGCTCCAGCATCCAGCCTGAGCATCCCTGAGCTGGCTGACTCCGCTCTGAAACTTCGTTGATCCGCATTTCCAACCACCTACACACGTAG
This sequence comes from Melanogrammus aeglefinus, assembly GCA_900291075.1. NCBI lineage: Eukaryota > Metazoa > Chordata > Actinopteri > Gadiformes > Gadidae > Melanogrammus > Melanogrammus aeglefinus. The sequence continues at coordinate 10,567 of OLKM01005552.1, read as the reverse complement.
ACAGTTGATTTCTCCTCCCTTGTTGGTTCTGAAAACCATAGAAGCAGCAGCACCGGATTACTGTGTGGACTATGAGTATGAGCGAGACGCATAGCAAGAGTGCCGGAGAGTAAGATCCAGACAGCCGATTCCACGGCAAATGTCTTCACCGGATGCGCCTCTTGAGGAGTGAGCCGGTGAAGCGGCCACACCCTCGTGCTCGGTTGAGCTATTTAATGCCCATGGTGTGTCACAGCCTCAAATTTGTACCGCGTGCACATACAGTATGTACCGCTCTATCGGTACTTATCTAGATCGATTACGTAAAGGGTTGTCGTCATTCCAGCAGTATCAAAAAAACAATCTACAGCGCTCATTTTGCCAAACACCAAATAATATAATACAGATATCGGATCGCTAGATAACATTTGTTTTTACTTTATACTTGTATTGCATTTAATTGTTTTATCGAATTTAGCTGGTAAACTTTCCTCACACCCTCCTGTCCTCCTTTTCGGGAGGACAGGAGGGTAAGGTACAGCCTTTTTCTCAGGCTGTTGGAGAAATGTTTGACGGTCAGTAACGTCAATAGTGCCACTGAAGCCTCCATTCACTTGCGGCCGTTCCACAGTTATGGAGCTGCAATGGCCTTCCACTTAGATCCAAGGTTGCATGGATCCAGGAAGGTCAGGGTGTCCAGTCATATGCCTCCTGGCATATACAACCCTGGAGGACGCAGGGCATTTCTTGACCTAAGGTGTCGCACTTAGGTTTCGATCCCCTCCCACGCCGCGAAGTGTGTGGTGACCGTATGCTTTCAACTCACTGGCTGGAGAGGACAAGTGTTGGCAGCACAGGGCAGTGAGAGGGCTCTGTGAGTGCGCCCGCACAGGACACAGCACATAAATGTGCTCGAGCTCCGTTGCTAATTTATTAGCGCTCCACCAATTCCTGCCATATTTGAGGGGCAAGACATGTTTCTGGTACGATGCGACAACAGAGTCAGCGTTCTACAATGTGAACCACCAAGGGGGCACAAGGTCGGCTCAGTCATTTACAGGTTGCACAGCACTTCTTGTATGGGCTCTCCTTACTTTCCAGCTCAGGGCTATGTACCTTCCAGGGCCACAGAATATGGTGGCAGACTTTCTTCGCCAGAAGCCTCCGTCGGGGGAGTGGCGACTCCACCCAGAGGTAGTAGAGGCATTTGGAGCAAATACGGCAACAGCAGCAGGTAGACCTGTTTGCTTCAGAGTCCACAACACATTGCCCTCTCTGGTTCTCTCTGTCAGAGACGCGAGTCGGATGGCGACAGGATTGCCTTGCACATCCATGGCCACGTCAAACTCCTTTATGCCTTCCCTCCATTTCCACTGATAGGGTTAACTCTACACAGAGTTCAGAAGGGGAACCACAGACTCCTGTTGGTTGCCCCAAACTGGCCAGGGAGACCTTGGTTATCCAGTAAGTGTACAGGCTGCCTAGACGGAGACATCCATTGGTGCCTGCTGAAGAGGCGCGGGACCTGCTCTCACAGGTCTGGGGGGCCACATCTGGCACCCCAGACCAGAGTGCCTGCAGCTATGGGTTTGGCCCTTGAGGGGCCTGATCCACTTATAATGGAATGCGACCAGGAGGTAGTTCAAACCATTATGGACTTCAGAGCATCCCTTCACCAGGGCACTCTCTATTGCTAACAGGTGGAAGATATTTGCAAAGTGGTGTGAGGAGTACAGAAAGAGGTACCGGAGTGTTCCTCCGAGTGCCAATGATACTGCGTTTTTTTTTGCAGTCCTTACTGGAAAGGAAGCTATCTGCTTCCACTTTAAGAGTTCTATGTGGCTGCCATTTCATCCAGCACATTAAGGTTGATGGCCAGACGTGGGAGTCTCATTCTTTTGGTTGACCCGATTTCTTAAAGGAGCCCAGCGGAGGAACCCCCCACGGCTGTCAAGGTTCCCTCATGGACTTACCTCTGGTACTTGGAGCCCTCCGTCTCCCCCCGTTTGAGCCCCTGGACCAGGCGCCACTGAAAATGGCTGTCAGCGAAGGTGGCCTTTTCTTCTGGCGTTCGTGTCAGCCAGCGTTGCTGAGCGAGCTTCATGCGTTGTCAGTGAGTGAAGAGTGTATATGCTGGAACTCAGATGGCACAGGGGTGGCACTGTGGCCTAACCCATCTTTTCCCATCTTTGGGCTGTCTTCGGCCCACTATAATCAGGTCATAGAGCTAGCAGCTTATGGCCCCTCACACCCACCGGATGAAGAAGCTAGTTCAGCAGAACTACTCTGCCCGGTGAGAGCCTTGAGATGTTACATACGGGGAAACTGCTGGTTTTTCGCAGTCTGATGGCCTGTTTGTCTGCTACGGGGGCCGAGAAAAGGGGCAAGCGCTGTCAGACAGAGGCTTTCGAAGTGGGTGGTGGATGTAATTGAGGAGGCATACAAGTCAAGAGGACTGCCATGCCTCTTAAGATCAGAGGCCATTCCACCAGGAGTGTCTCCACCTCCTGGGCAGCACTACGAGGAGTGCCTCTAGGTGGAATGATTTGTGCGCGGGCCTCCTGGGCTTCAGCGTGGGCACCTTGCCCGATTTTACAGGGTCAATGTAGCTGCTCACCACGCAGTGCTGCAGCTGTTGTTATTCAGGAACCCTCAGGCCCTTCCTAATAGGTGGGTACAGGATTCCTCGTGTGACTACGTTGGTAATAGTCATCCAGTGTTAAGCACTGCCTCTGGCGGTCAGTAAGAATGAAATAGAACGAGAGTTACGTATGTAACTACGGTTCTATGAATTCTGGATGACCGCCAGAGTTCTCTGTCACTCGGAATCTTTGCGAGAAGATTCTGAAGGAACATCTTGGGAGAGTGACGTGGGCTTATATAGACGGCGGCCCGACGTCATCCCCGGTCACGTGTGACTTTGTTGATATTAAATACTCGACCTGCGCAGCGCATGGATGATAACATCCAGTGTTAAGTTCTGCCGTGTTAGGCGTGTTCACTCTCCGTCATCCAGAATTCATAGAACCGTAGTTACATACGTAACTCTCGCTTTGTCTTGTCCATTTTGAAAAATGCAGGTGAAGACCGTGTTTGCGCATGTAGTCCTGCTCACATAGCCACGCCCCCAGCCTGCTGACGTAATCGGGTCTTGCTTTAGACCAGCAAAGACTTGGTGCTAGCTCTAGCTCCCATTCTGAGGCTCGGGGCTGGAGCTTTGGCGGTGGAAAAGCAAAGAGCAGGTGCTTAGTCAAGCTCTAGCTCCCAGCAAGCTCTAGCTCCAGCTCAGTGGAAAAGGGGTAGGTATGATGTAAATAATTCTATGCATTATAAATGTGCAAAGAAAATTGAAATCGTTCATCCTAGCCTGGGAAAAGGCAGAAAGTGTCTCTCTGGCTCAAAAGTAAGAAATTCTCAAACTACCACAGTGTATTGCGCCTGCTGCAGCGTCCGCCTGTTTCCGTTTGGAGGGGGAAGGACCCATGGTCCAAGTGTAACGGGTTATAAGAAATAGTTTAATCATTTTATTGAAATTCCTGCTAAAATGTGTATATAGCCTGTATATTGAATTGTCCTGCAATGAGAGTAATAGCGCCATCTACTGTTACCTTTAAATCTATATGATCGCAAACCGGATGCTGTTCCAGTTTTCCAGCTCTCTGCTTGGGGTAAGCCACGATTTGATGTTGCTCTGCAAAAGTATTATAAATTACACTTAAGCTAACGTGAGATCGTCTCATGCCATATAACAGCAAACAGATGTTATCTTGGTGCTTTTCCGTTTTGTATTGGTTGTTGCTCACGTCAGTAGTATTACTATTTTGCACTGAAGTTATTGTTATTCCCCCCTGTAGATGTCGATTCCGGTAATAATTGTTGAACTATGTGTGTTAAAAGTGCCATGAAGTTGCGTTTCGTTCATTTTGTCCGCCATGTTCAACACGGCGCCAAGTGGCCTGTTAAATTTGATAGTCACCACTAGGGTGGTGGTTACGTAGTTTAATTATTTATTTAGTCTTGCATTTTGTATTTTTCTATTGTATTTTTTTCTATCTTACTTTTCTATTTCATAAATATATAGTAAAAGGATGATGTTTGTTAAAGAAATAAGTTAAGAATATATTGTATTGTTATGTTAAAACCACTATACGATCACATGTTAAAAAGTATTGTGTTAAAAATCTTTAGATTGCATTAAGTCACATCTTGAAATTCATTTCCTGTAGTCGTAAAATGTCAAGATGTGATGTACTTGGGCAGTTTTCCAGCTCTCTGCTTGGGATGTCGATTCCGGTGGAAGTGCTAAATCATATATTGTGTGTGCGCATCTACCTGATTGCAGCTACCACATAAAGCACCATCATTCAATCCAGCCTGCGTGTGGGTTCTTGGCGGGACGGGCACACAGCAGTTACATTGGTGCCGTGACCCGAGACTTCTATCAAGCTCTTTGAACCGCTGACCATCCTGCCTACCACATCGCTCCATGAAGCAGGTTCACAGTTTGCAAGGGTAGAGAGTATTGCAGTGAAGCTTATTACTGTACACTGGACAGTGTGTCACAGTTGTACAAATAATTGTATGTGGCATAGCAGTAAAGTGTCATACAGATTGCTGATTTATTTTACCGTTTTGATTTATTTGCCATTTTCCTATTGATGAATTCATATATTGGGGTGGACTTTTCAGAGTAATCAGTTTTTCCCACGGTTTGGCACACCCACTTATGTTGGCAGGGGCAGAGGTATGCTCACTCCTATCCCCTTTTCTGTTGATAGTTCTACCCCGGGTCTTGGTTTATCCCCATTAGAGGCAGTTTCTGATGCTAGGCGTCCATGATGCAGCTGACCAGCACGCTAACTCCCATGTGCCTCAAGTCACGTCTCAAATCCTACTAGTGACAACTCTGAGTGTGTAAAAACCAGATGAGGACTGTCATTCAGGAGATAGGTCATCAATTAGCTGACAGCATCATGTCGCCTATGCAGCCACACATCGCAGTAGCTCCTGATTACCTGTCACACAGAATGTGACAAGCACACTGAGTCAGCCTAGCCGTGTGTCTGATGTATCTCAGGTTCAGGTTGTCAAGCAGAGGAAGGGTAAGGAACCACCATCGTTTGTAGGAGATGGGTCAGATTCGATCAAGGTACACGAATGGGAAGATCTGATGAGAGCATTCATGAAAAAGAGTAATGTGAGAGTTGAAGAGCAGGCTGAGGAAATCCTTGTGCATTTGAGGGGAAAAGCTAAAGATGTAGTGACAGGGTTTTTTCTGGCCAAAATTTCGGCTGAGGCGGCCGCGCGCGGGGGGGGGGGGGGGGGGGGGGGGGGGCATGTCGCGTGTCAACCCCCACCTCCCACCACACACCACACACACACACACCACACACACACACACAGTGGGCCTGTCCCAATATGCACACTCGATCACACTTACACACTTGGGCACTTGGCGTGCGCGTTCATGGGCTTAGTGTCATTCATCCATGCTCTGTTAATGTTTATATTTTTCTGTTTTTTTTCTTGTTTGTTTTTATTTACTTACAGAGTTGGGCTTACACATTTATGATCTGAATCTTGCGCATAGAGACACTTTTGGAGTAGATGAGACTGATCCAGCAGCACTGTTTATTAAAACTGTTGCTGTGCTGTGTGTGTGTCGTAGTTGTGGTACTGTGCGCAATGGTTCAGGCTGCACTTGTCAAGCGTGTCCCGATTTGCTTTTAAAATCTCCCCCCACACGCTTGGCCACTTAATCTATGCTGCACACTATATGTAAATATACGTTCCGCCGGCAAAACGTCACCAAAGTCTGTGCGTAACCAAGCGCACTGAGCCAAGTGTGGAGGAATGGGACAGCACATAAGTGCAATTGCTATTTGCGGGTGTTTCCATTGAAAGGTATTTTGCGAATTGAGTCGTAACGTGTCTTGCGTTTCTATGGTGACGGCACAGCGATCTCAGCTGTATACAGCTGTTATTGTTTTTAACTTTGACAAAAACAGCGCTTTATTGCTGAAAGGCAAAGCCCGTGTGGCGCTGCAGCGGCCAAAAATAAGTGCGCACTCACACTAGGGCCAGTTGTTCTATCCCGTGCTGAAGCCTGAATGCCCCCTCCCCTGTCCCCCGCTGGCCCGCACTCAGTCACACCACCTCCAACACAAGCTGCTCAAGCACGGCTGCCTCCGTTGATATAGAGGGATTATTTGTTTACCAACACGGCGGATGTGCGCGCTTTACCCTGACTGCAGAAAGAACGGAGCCTTTTAACACCAGCGGTGATGAGGTGCTGACAACAATATAGGTGGTGGTGTCCACACACCCGTACTGGTTTATGTGACTTAAGGTGACATTTCGGCGCAGGAGGGGGTTGGGAGTGTGGATGTGAGCCAAATTTCCTTCAACCATGCACGGAAAAGGGGAATGATGGGAAAAGGTTTTTATATCATTTTATTGAGAAACATGGCCCAGGTCAGCAATGCATGACAAAAAACAATGTGGTTCATTTGTCCTCTCAGAGTCACATAACACCAACACAGCGTGGACACACACAACTCCGGTGACGCCGGTGACGTGTAGAAAAGCGAAAAAAGTGTTTCCATTACACTTTTGCGATAGGCTTACACGTTTGTATCGATATGACTCAAAAACCACCTCATGAGAGCGTAAACACTTTTTTGCGATATTTGAGTTTTTTCGAAATGTAGGTGTTTCCATTACCAGTTTTTAATTTCGATGTTTAGGTTTTGCGCATTTCAAGCATGATTTCAAGGGGTAATGGAAACGCACCTACTGTTGCTGCAAATTTGATGAGAGAGGAGGCCGCTTTTAATATCTGAAAGGCTAAAGCTCTACATTGCGCTACCTTTAAATGCTAAAAATGCTAACGGACTTTGGGGTTTACTGACAGACATTTCACTGCACAAATCTTAGGAAAATAGACATCTCAATACAGAATATTTCTGGAATAAATACAACCAGCCGACTTTGATTCATATTTTATTTTGAAAACGTTTTTTTTTTTAAAACTCCTCCCTACGGCAAGCGAGGAGGGACAAACTTGATGCTGTAATGCAAAATACTGGTGTAGATCGCCATTTACTGGCTAAACATATTTTGACAGTTGGCATTCACAGGCCATCACTGTAAATAAGATAATGATCTGCCCTGGTTAAATAGATTAAATTAAAAACATTATCAAATAAAATAAAATCAAAATTAAAAACATTATAAAAATTAAATATTTGCTAATAAGTAACTTCTCCTGACAGCAACTAACTTTACACATAAACTGGCACATCAAAATGCACCCAGATAAACAGGCTAGGAAAGGTATAAACACAGGAGACTTTTTTAAGGTGACACAAAGGGCAAACACATTACACCAGGCTGACTTTTGAAAACAAAAAGTGGACAAAAGTGGACATAACCTAACTAGGTAGCTCTCAAAGCTAACGGCACAGTTCACAGCCTGCTGTTGAACGCTTCAACGTCTTTTCTTTGTCTTGTAGAACCTTCTCAGGCACTCCTTGAAGTTAAATGCATCCTGGTCCGGTCCATCAATGGCCACCTTGCAACACACGTCAAGGTGCCTCCCCTTGAGCCGGTTGCGCAAGGGTGTCTTCACCTTTTGAAAAACAATTAATGCATTAAAACTGCATACATATGATATTAAAATGAACTGTGAATATTTAGATACCACTTACAATCTTGAGAGCCGAAAACAGCCTCTCCACATCAGCAGTCTGGACAGGAGCTGTGAGGGCAGTTGCAGCTGCCAGGCTCAGGGCTGGATAGAGCTCACAAGGCTCTTGAGACACCAGAGCCTGGAGGAGCACCTCCTCCAGGGATTTTGTCTTAAGGAAGACAGAGTAAGAACACAGGTAGATTTAAAAACAATAAATAATAATAATGGTGGTGGTGCTGAGAATGCAGTTAATACTGGTACCTTCAGATCAGGGTTCTTGACCCGAAGTTTGAAGCTGTCCCACTCAAACAGCAGGTCAGCCTCCTTCAGCCTTGGGAACTGCTCTGCCAGCCTGCTCATCTCTGCCTCCCCAAAGTCAGCGCATCCGTCATGAGAATGTGTCTGGGAGAGAACACGCTGAAGAGAGACAGGCTGCTGGTGTTTGAGAAGCGAGTCTCAATGTTTTCCACAAGCTCAGTCAAGAACGGCTCCTTCACCTGTAAAATAGTTGAATACATTTTAAATTTAAAAAGCAGAGGAGAGAAGCAAGTCTGTTTGGAATGTAGTATTCCAAAAATAAGATGCTCTTTGGAGAGAGGTGCTTGGATGTTATTGGGACCATATTAAAATTCATACTTACAGTGGCATTGAATCTGTCCCATACATTATCAGCAAAGTACGCCGGAATCTCCTCCTGCAGTGGCTTCAGGCCCTTCTCATCGTTGAGCCATGCATGCCAGCGGTCCTTCGCTGCCCTACTTCAGCTCTGTGAGAGACTGTTTCAGCACGGTGACCTGAGAGCAAACATGACAGTTAGTTAGGGAAATCATTTGGACTCAAAGGAGAAAATGAACGACTATAATATTATAATATGGCATTGATATCATACCTCCTGCTCCACCTGAAAAAAGAAAAGATTTCTTTTTTGAAAAATCATAAACTGCCGGTGCAGCTTCTCGTGTACAAGCTGCATAAGGCACAGGGCAGGGGGAAAGAAAGAATCCTTTATGAAGGCGTAGAGCCCTACTGCAGTAGGCTCAGACCAGGCCTGGCGGGAGAGGTCCGCAATAAGCGCTGGAAGGATGCGGCGCATTACGTTGGTGGCCTCCATGTTTGACTCCCACCTGGTGGCACTTCCTCCCTACAAAATAAATTGGTCAGACTTAAATAGATGATTTTTCAATGAGCTCAACAAGTATCTCTAAATATTATAATAGCACTGACCTGGAGTTTGAGTTCTGGGAGATCAAACAGCCTCTCTAATTCTCTCAAACTGCTCGTTCGATTGCTTGATGCCTGATAAATACAGAAGACTGTGCCCATTGTTCTGGTGTACTTTAACAGGTACGGGACCCCCCCCCCCCCCCCCTTGGCCTTGATGCAGTCAGAGACCGCCAGGTTGAGGCGATGAGCCACACAGTGGATGGTTATTAAACCAGGGAATGACTCCTGAAGTCTCTTCCCCACTCCAGACTTTTTACCTAACAATACAAGTTGAAAATTAAAATTTCCCCATCATTAAGTAAAATAAAAGACCAATGCAAGAGAGACAACTTACCAGTCATTACTGCAGCGCCATCGCTGGCAAAGGAGGCCAGTGTCGTAGTAGGTAGACTCCTCAGTCTAATGACCCCTATGATGGTGTCATACAGTGACTCTGCATCACCCGCTGAAACCTCGACCATGTGGAGCACTCTGGTCTTGGGCATGGTGTTCCCCACATGGTCAGGTCCCAAAAAGCTAAACAAAAAATGAAAATTCAGTCCAAGGTATTTTAACCTTTGAACACATCCATTTTGCATGATATAATAGATGTCAGAAAACAATCTAACCTCACAACAAGACCCAGCTGCTTAGTGACAGAGATGTCCGTGGTTTCATCAACCATTAATCCCCACACTGGAGATTTGGACACACCTCTGCCACCAAGTCATCATCCATGATGCTGCCCACAATTTCAACCAGTTCATCGATGATGATGCCACTTGTGTACTTGGTGTTGGCGCTGACCTAGGGGTACAGTTAGGCTGGCTTAGATGACAGTCATGAGATGTTCAATTGACAATAATGGAATTCATTGAAATTTAAATTCTACAGAATATTTACATTCAACCCCTCAAAATAGTAGCAACTGAGGCGTTTGCAGAGTTGTAAGATTGCCCCGTAGCTCGTATGATGAGGCCACCTTTGCTTCAAGCATTCATATATGCTATCTGGAAGCAACCCTCCAGGGCCCGGTGGTCCATATCCACCTGGGCAGCGAGGGCACGCTGCAGCGTTCTCCCTAAAGACACAGCAATGTTTTATTTTTTTAAAACAATAGTCTATTCATCACTGACAATAATTATGATGACACATGGTAATACTTTTATAAAGTACCTTCTTGGATGCCTCTCTCTTTTATTTCTGCTGCTTGATGGACAGCAGTGAGCTCATGCCTTTTGAGGTTGTCAAGCCTGAAATTTGAGGAAGGCTGCTTGACAAACATGGGCTGTTGAGGTGCAGGAGGGGCGTGTTTCTGGCACACATAACATAGCATGCCCTGCTCATCTTTTTTTAACCATTGAAACGTTTGGAGCCAACGGGGATCAAAGCCACTGGCCCTGTGTTTTGAAGATCTGAAAGATTGATTAATAAAATTGACAATTAGACACAAATAATACAGGCATATGGCTTTGAGAACTTCTTATCATGCCTAACTAAAAGCATCTACCCGGCTTGGCTTCCACTTGCAGTGGCCTCGGACTGCCCTTCACTTGCCTCAACAGCCTCCTCTGAGTCTGACCTAACCCAAGAAGTCAATTACCACATTTCGTCAGAAATTGAAACAGTAATAAGCGTTACTAACGCATGTAGCAAACATCAGTAGTGAGGGTGGCATTTCTTTTTTTGGCATGA